>CAIGRF010051369.1:0-26923 GCA_903798235.1 Fraxinus ornus
CAAAAAATTTAAATTGTTAAAAAAGATGATATATTATTAACTAAACTTTATGTTCCAACATATAATTCACATGCAAACTAAATTTAATTTTATTTTTATTTTTTCTGACACGCGTATAATTTTATTTAGGGCTTGTCTGCTGCTGATTAAAAGTGGCATTTTGCTGTATTTTCTGACCGTTGAAGTCAGCAACGGTCCATTTTTCACAATTGCGACTGTCATGGTGTGTTAGAGAAAGTCAAGAAAAATGGCATAATAATCAATTCTCTGAGAAGAGGAGAATCCCTCCCAAACAGGCTGTTAGTCTAAAGTATAAATTATAAATATGAAGAATAATTTTATTTATACACCTTGTAAAGAGTATTTGGAAGGCGTTGCCTTGAATTTACATTTTAAAGAATTTTCCTTTTCCAATGTGCATATGGGACCATCTTGCACTATTTCTTCTCTTGACTTGGAATAGTAGGTTAACGTTATGGGACCTTTTGGCCACACAATTGAGACTAGTACTAGTTCCTTAATCATATTGGTTTGATTTTGTTTTAAATTGCTGAAAAGTATTTTGTTGTTTTTTCTTATTGCTACCTTTACTTTTTCTTCTAAATACTAGTTTATGTAATACATATATTCAATTAATCGAAGAGATATCTCGTGTTCTATTAGTATATGTTTCAATCATGACATATGTTATAAGTTTTATTTATTTAGCATGCGAGATATGTAGAAATAAAGAGAAGGAAATGACAAANGACATATGTTATAAGTTTTATTTATTTAGCATGCGAGATATGTAGAAATAAAGAGAAGGAAATGACAAATCGAATAAATGTTTGATGAAATTGCAGAAAGCAGTAGATTGAGGCTAGAGTTCGACTCTATTTCTTTAAGACGATTTTGGCCTGCTACGGTGCTTACAATTGACGTCAATCGCCTCCCAAGATACAACAATCTTTCTCTTGTGGTGTAGAAACACTCCAAACAGCAAGAACGGCGAACCAGAAAAGTTTCGTACTCTCTCAATGGATGAAAATAATTTTTGTTTTTGCAGAATGCAAGAGAAGATAATGAAAAATATTTGGATGAATCAAATTCGGAAATCAGGGATCCTATTTATAGATTTTCAAAAGTTGTAGGCCTATAGTTGCAACTCCTTGAAAGATTATTTCTGAATAGATACAACTATTGGTTTGTGTCAGTTCAGTCCGAACAGTTTCGAATATGTTTGAAAATACGCACTTTTTCAATTAATTAATTATCGAAATTTGAAAATAAATAAATAAATAATTTTAATTTATTTTGTCCAAAAAGAATATATGAACAACCCATGACCCGACCCGAGCTCATGCCATACCGAGCCGGGCCGGCCGGTCGATGGACGGCGGCGGCGCGCGCACGTGTGAGTTTTGAACTAGTCTAGACATTGTCTAAAACTTCTCCCTTCCAAAGACTATTGGTACCTATGGGGCCCAAACTCATATCCAAACTTGAGATATATAAATTGGTTCAAAATTCTTTCAACTTCCTATGTGGGATAAAGTTCCCACACTTGATTCCAAATTTCAAGATTTTTACTTTCAAGTTGCCAACTTCTAGCATTAATTTCTCATTCATCCGGAAATGGTTTTATGAAATTAAATATATCACGAAATTTAAAAGTGGTGAATTTATTATATAATATGTGATTGAAATTAAAACCTTAACAGTTTATTATATATATATATTTTATGTTTTGAGATAAATCATTTTATATTTTGATATCACGCTCTTTGTATTACACGTACTTAATTTAAATTTTTTTTTTTCTAGAGTTCAATTATTATATTATTTTAATCTAATTAATTTTTTTTTCCATTCATCTATCCCTCCATAAATTAACATTATTCATCTTTAATTTTTTCCATTTTCATTTTTTTACAAATATTCCTCTCTACTATATACAAAAAAATAATCTGAAATAAATGTCAATACGTTTGCTTTGTTAATATTTTTTTAAGTTGCAACAGTATCTCAACTTAAAATGAAAGAAATTAAATTTTAGCATACAGAATAGCAATTAATATAAAAAATATTTATAATTGATTTAATTTTTATTTATTTTCACAACACTTAAATTTCCTAATTTTAGATGGAGATGGTGTGCGCGTCTAAATTAGTCTTCCTCAAGTTATACAATTTCTTTCTATTCCACTCAAACTTAGGTCTTCGTCATTACTTAATAAATAACTTTGAAACGTAATTCGTTGATCACTTAACAATGAACATAATAAATCATCCATAATTGAGATGGAATATGTGTTACTCATTTTGCATTTATACATTTTTGAATTGTGCTCAGTTAATTTGTAAAAGTTACGAATGAAATGTCATTAGTTATATTCACGTAGTGTTGCTGTAAATATTAAAAAAATTAATTATGATACGGAACCGAATGGAACCGAACCGAACCGAACCCGAATGGTTCCATAATTAAATTTGGACCTGACGGTTCCATTTATTAAATACCCCAAAATTTTGGAATCGAATATAACCAAACCGAACCGAACTGAACCGACCCAGGGTCAGCCCTAGCACAGGCTCCCGTCCCGTTTGATGCCCTTTTTAAAAAAAAAAAAAAGAAAATGTATTTTGGAATAGTAATTTGATGGAGAATATGTAGTTAAAAAATAGAAAAAAAATTTGAATTTAAGTATAATATTATTTTATTGAAAAATGTTTGAAAAGAAAAGGTAGAAAATGTATTTTAAAAAAATGGAAACTAAACGAGACCTAAATCGTATAAAATCCCTAAACAATGCTCAAATAATAGCAATTATCATAAGGGCTTGTTTGAGCCCCATTTTTGTCAAAGAAATGTATTTTTGAATATTGTATTGATGTGAAATGTATGATTAAAAAATAAAGAATAATTTTGAATTGGTGTATAATATTATTTTATTAAAAAATGCGTGATTGAAAATGAGTTAAATAATATTTAAGAATGATTCTGTTAAAAAAATAGTCTCAAACAGGGGATGAGTAAATAATATAATAAAAAAATAATTTACTCCGTCCATCCCGTCCTCGGCCTGTCGCCGCCATCGTATTCAGAGTAAATGATTATGTATAATACTTTTCCTACGACTGTGCTCCAAAAGACGGTTGCCATGTTTCAGCTGTGCAAAGTGGCCAATGCATTCATCATTCAATCATGATTTGTCTTGTTTTTACTCTATTTGATTAGGACTGATTATGTATTGAGAGAAAAAATATCGAAATCATAGGATCTTAAATTTTGGAGACACAATCAACACCGCCATCCATTCAAATTTTTGAGAGAAAATTGCACGCAATATTTAGCTCTTGGCTTCTTCTAATATTATCATTTATTATGTTTTTCAACTACACTTTTTTTAAAAAATTATAATCCCAAATAATGGGGGCCAAACGGGAGTTAATGTAACTTACTTCAAAAGCTCTTCTATAGTAACAAAAAGCAAAAGTCATGTCAAATGGACATTATTTTAATTGTTGTTTGAAAACTAATTTTTAAAGAAATTCTTATTTCAAAAGTGATTTTAGAGGAAGCCGACCATCTTCATCTAAAAACTCTTCTTACTAAAAAGCCATGAGATGAGCATATATAGGTTTGACATAGCATGAATATTTTGGAACCAAAATAACACCACACAGGGATGTTAAAATAATTCGATTAACCCTATACTCGTGGGGGCATCGACCGGAACAGGACGAGAATTCCTCGCTCATCGAGTTGATAGGTGAGTCTCAAGTTCAAAATGGGGACATGTATCGTTTGCTCACCTCATTTAGCATTATTTGAAAAAAACAAATTTTAAAGACGAAAAATAAAAAAAAATATTTAATGGGACAAATGAGTGCCATGCCTCGTCCTACCCCGAACATCTTAAGCGGGGCATGAGGTGAAAAATGCCCCGATGGGGTAGGACTTGCCCCGCCCCATTACCTCTCATCTTTACATGAATTAAAAATTAATTCATAATCTGAAATAGAAAAAAGAAATTATGAAAAGCAAATAAAGCAATGACAAATTTCACAATTAAAGTCAAAACTTAAAACTTGAAATAAACCTATCAAAGTAGGTTAAATAACGCGAGTTAGTTTTATTTATTGGCCTTCTGACGGCCGCACAATTGGAACTCGCAGCAGTGAGAGGACACACACCGCGTAGCAGGCAGCATGGAATAAAATGCACATATCCTTTGGCATGAAAAATCGAATTGCAATCTGTAAAGTGGATCGAGCTTCAAATTCAATAAGATTTCAATAACGTATTATTCTCATACTCTAAAATGTTCACTTATTCTGGTATTCGACGCCTATCCTCTCTCCTATATTAGTATATTTTCCCTAATGTGTTCTCTATACTTGTGTTGTTTTTAAGATGAAAATAATAGATACTCGAGTAAATCACTAGAAATTGTGCAATTTTTTACCATGGGTTGGATATTGACTAAAAGAAATCAACATATATATATATATATATTCGATAAGTCCGAAGCTATATAATCCAAAAAATCAATATTAAAATTTCAATTTATTAAGAATGTCATCTCCTTGTGAAGAAAGATGACAATGCTTTCCAAGAAAACAATAGGTATAGTTTAAATCAAATGTTAGTTTTCTTTATTTTTGCTAAAATAAGAGCCGTCTTCCCTCTCTAGTTCACCATCGGATGGTTAGTGTGGTACTTGTAAATTTTATTAAATGATAGATTTACTTAAATATAATATCATATGATTCATTTGATTGAATTAATAAAGTGTGATCATGTAAACTTGTCCTCTAATACCGCTAATACTAGATAATATTATTCAAAATTTAAATATCACTTTCAATCTTATATTTGACCCAATTTTTGAATTTTCATTTTTGTGCCTAAAATTGACCAATGCAATAGTCCAAATAACAAAAATAAAAATAAAGTAATGCTATTTAATACCATTACTGTTTAACACCATTTTAAGTAACAAAAATGATGACATTAAATTATATGTCAATTAAATAGAATGAATTATTGCCCATTTAATATGATTTATAATATGTTGACATCTAGATTGATATTTAATATTACTGGTGATTAATAATATTACAAAAAAGAAAAAAATAATAAAATTCCAATGAGGCATTTATATAGCTTACCAATACACGTCTAATGTTGGTATGAAAAGTACTTTCTTCGCATGATTCTCTTGCACTTTTAGTTGGATACTTCCAAGATCCGCCTTGATTGATTGCTATTCTTTTCTTCTTACTTTACTCTTCATAAATTTCCTTGCAATTAGGGGTCAAAAATACTTGTCTAATTATTTAATAATAAAAAAAGAAAAAAAAAGAAAAATGCACCGTTCAAAATAAAAATATCATTTTTTTTTCCTGAAAACCAAGATTTTCCTCACTGTATTTTGTTTCCCAGATTTTTTTTTAAATTATTTTTCCTTATTTTTGTATACTCGAGAATCTCAATTCAGGGTTCAATTCCCAGTCATATATAAAGATATTTGTATATCTTTATCTTCGTCAGCCCTGGTGGGAGTAACAGAAACCATCTTCTTCTCCATCTCCCAAACTTATATCCTCCTCTTATTTTCAGTTCATAAAAATTGTATCTTTTGAGTTTCTTGAGGAACTTCTGTGCATAGAGAAAAATGCAAGCAGTTTTACAGACAAAAGGGCTTCTTTCTTTACCTTCAAACCCCAGAATCAGAGCTTGTCATCCACCACCATCCCAGGGGTTGAGGCATAGATTCAACCCTTTGCATCCCTTGTTAAAACCAAAATCTTTTAATGTGTCCTCTTTATCTCTTGATGGGTTTTCAAAATTTCAAGGATTTGTGACAAAACCCCAATTGGTTGGTCAAAAGAACAGAACTTTCCCTACCTGCAGGGCTGAGGCAGCTGCAGCATCAGGTGATGGGCAACCTGTGTATGGAGAGAAAGAGTCGCCCAAGTTTATGGGTATGGAGCTTGTGACCCTTAAGAAAATTATACCACTTGGGATGATGTTTTTTTGTATTTTGTTCAATTATACAATTCTTAGGGACACTAAGGATGTGTTGGTGGTAACAGCTGAAGGGTCTAGTGCTGAAATTATACCTTTCTTGAAAACATGGGTGAATTTGCCTATGGCTGTTGGGTTCATGCTTTTGTATACAAAATTGGCAAATGTACTGTCAAAAGAGGCTCTTTTCTTTACAGTTATTTTGCCATTTATAGCCTTCTTTGGTGCATTTGGGTTTGTGTTGTACCCTCTCAGTCACTATTTCCACCCCACAGCTCTTGCTGATAAGCTTCTGAATATTTTGGGTCCAAGGTTTCTTGGGCCACTTGCAATTATGAGGATCTGGAGTTTCTGTTTGTTCTATGTCATGGCAGAACTTTGGGGAAGTGTGGTGGTCTCTGTGCTGTTTTGGGGATTTGCTAATCAGGTAATTGGCTCACTCCATATTACATCTATGCATATATATGTTTTCAATCATCTGTCTTGTTGCTTGCCTTTTGTAAGTAATTCAAAGTACTTCAAATAGATAAGTAGAACTGGTTCGAGATTCTTACATATTCTTGTTGAAGTATCAGCTTCTGTATATATTTATATATACTCTTGTTTATGTTGTGTTTCATATTCCATTGATTCCCAACTTAGGATAATCGACGTTATACTTTTGAGCTGAATTGGAATCAGCAAGCAATAATTTATTTTTTTCAATTGAATTAGCAAGAGTTTTGCTTCGTAAAAAATATGTCATTCATACTTTTTGTTGTTGTCTACATGGTATAGTCTAATGTGTGGATTCTAGTTGTTTTGTCAAAAAAGATTTTGCTAGTCTATATTCTTAATGGTGGCCAATTTATATATTCACTAGTTGTGTGACGTTATTTTTCTGCGATAAAAGTCGTTCTTTTATTGTCACATTATTGTTTTGCTTTGTGATAAGAGAACATGAAGAAAGAAAAAATCATTTTGGGAAGTTTATTGTGCCTTTGCCTGCTAACCACATTTATGTGGAATTACAATGTGATTTGGAGAAATATCGACCATATTTCGATATATTATGTTGCAGATTACTACTGTTGAGGAAGCCAAACGATTCTATCCTCTTTTTGGACTTGGAGCTAATGTCGCCCTTGTTTTCTCTGGCCGTACTGTTAAATACTTCTCTCAATTGAGACAAAATCTGGGTCCTGGTGTTGATGGTTGGGCTCTCTCCCTGAAAGGAATGATGAGTATCGTGGTGGTGATGGGTCTAGCTATCTGTTCTCTTTATTGGTGGGTGAATCATAATGTTCCTCTTCCCACACGTAGTAAGAAGAAGAAGGTAATCTACCACATTGATGCTTTTGCTTTATTTGTTATATTCAAATATTTAATCTAATGAATTTTGTTTCCCAAACGAAGAAGTTTGGAAACAGTGGTTTTAGCTAGCTTTACACTTATTTAATGGCCACAACAGAATTGCATTTACAAAACTGAAGTGTCTGAAATTCACCTGAGACTTGTTTTTTCAACAATTTGAAGTTTTTGCATACTGATATATCATTGCGCTGCTGCATTCGGAAAAGTTGTAGTGATGCCAAGTATTTTGAATTTGTTTAATTGTCTACTATTAGGAAATGAAGTTTGCTGATGTTCATCCACTGTATTTTTTACTGTTATCGTTTATCTTCCTGGCAGGAAAAGGTGACGATGGGAACAATGGAGAGCTTAAAGTTTTTATTGTCTTCAAGATATATTAGGGATCTTGCCACATTGGTGGTAGCATATGGTATTAGCATCAATCTCGTTGAAGTTACATGGAAATCGAAGCTTAAGGCTCAGGTGAAATTAAACTAGGCCTTTGAATATGCACTTTCTCGACTTCTGTTTGTTATATATCATCTCTAGTTCTTATGGTCTCTAAATTATGTAGTTTCCAACGCCAAATGAATATTCATCCTTCATGGGCGACTTCTCGACTGCTACCGGAATAGCAACTTTCACGATGATGATAGTGAGCCAATGGATTTTCGACAAATATGGTTGGGGAGTGGCCGCAAAGATTACACCCACGGTCTTGCTCCTCACAGGAGTTGGTTTCTTCTCCCTGATTTTGTTTGGTGACCCTTTTGCTCCTGCTCTTGCCAAATTCGGGATGACTCCACTTTTAGCAGCTGTGTATGTGGGAGCAATGCAAAACATTTTCAGTAAGAGTGCGAAGTACAGCTTATTTGATCCATGCAAGGAAATGGCTTACATTCCTTTGGACGAGGACACCAAGGTTTGATACTTTACTTGCCTAGTAATTATACATCACTACATCTCAATAAATTATTGTTAGTGTTGAACAATCCCCCAATGGAGGCAAAAACCATTATTGAAATACACGCGGGTAAATATGAAAATCATTACTTTAAAACCAATAAATAACATGTGAATATATAATGAATCAGTTACCAATTTACCACTAAACAACTGCTGCCTGTTACCTTCTAGAATGACTTAATTGCCCCCAAACTTTGAAGTTTGAAGGAAATCTATAAATACTCTATCCTAAGAAGAGAAAACAATGCAAAATTCAAATCTCCTTCTTTAATAGCAATTTCCCCTTTTGCCTTTAGTTTAAGCATCAAAACTAGTGAGTTTAGGAGAAGATCGTAATTTTACTGTCAACAATTATCATTCATAGTTTTATAACGTATTTGTTAGTTATAAAATTAGTACTACGGTCAAAGTTATATTTTATGATATTAGAGCAGGCAGAGAGATCTAAGTCCAAGTCTCACTGCGATCCATTTATTATGCATGTTTTAGGCATTTGATAAAAAATTAAATTTGGCCTACACGTGGCGGCACTTTGAAGGCCAAATTTAAATAATTAAATGTATCCTCTTTCGTAACGGTTTAAGCTTTTAGATAATGAAATTGCAAGTTTTGGGTTTTAGAGAAGCTAGAATGTGTATAAATTATCTTCCTCTTTAGATGCTAATAGAATGCTTGACCTTATATCCAAAACCACCTTGAGCACTTCTAATTGTTTGAGTTGTTGAATCAGGTTAAAGGGAAGGCAGCAATTGACGTCGTCTGCAATCCTTTGGGGAAGTCGGGAGGTGCTCTGATTCAACAGTTCATGATATTATCTTTTGGGTCACTCGCAAATTCAACTCCATATCTAGGAGGTGTACTCCTCGTGATTGTACTTATATGGTTAGCGGCAGCCAGGTCTTTAGATGGCCAGTTCACTGCACTGCGCCAAGAAGAAGAACTTGAGAAGGAAATGGAAAGAGCAGCTGTCAAGATCACGGTTATTTCTCAAAATGAAAATGAGGGCAATGGCTCTCTTGCTAGTGGGTCGACAATAAATCCTACTGAAGGTGACTCCGCGAAAACATCATCTGAACCCTCGTCTCCTCGAAATGTGTAATAATATTATCCCATAACTTGCAAAACAGGAGGGTAAGGAAAGATTGAAGAATTTGTTAGATGGTTTGGTAATAGATAGGATTTACTATTATAAATTCTTGGTTAGTGTTGTTGTAAGAATTTTTTATTTTATTTTATTTTTTTAATAACGGGAACCAATAGGCTTATCTTCGACTTAAGCCATCATTTCGAGTCTTCTACAGGCGTAATATGCATATTTATTTATTTCATTTCGCGAAAATGGTTTTAGTTTATTCTATTTTTTTCCTTCGAAGCAGTCCCTTTTTTGTAAAGATAAGGCTCGCCACTTGTCAATTCGGTGAAACATTAGGTAAAAAGTTAGGTACGTGTAGCTTGATCCAAGATATAATAGTTGGTACACAGGTATATGCTTTCAAAGCCATATTACGTATTCTCATATGAGGGCTTTTAATCCACAATTCCTAATCCTCTAATTTTGCTGACATGGTATAATATTTAGAGTTTTGCTGCTTGCACAAGGCCAACTGGCTTGTAACCCCAGCTATAGGGGAGTTGGGATCTGCTGTTTAATTTGCTGTCCATTCATTTAACTATTGACACATTATTTTTAAATTAACATGTCATCTCAAATTTAATCTCATTGACTTCATCACTAACCCATCAGATTTGTGACATGTTAATTTTAAATGATGTGTCAATAATTAATTGAATGAACAACAAATTGGACAACATATCTCAATTCGCCATGGGGACTGGGGAGGCCAGTTGGCCATGTACAAGTAGCACATTCCTAATATTTAACATCATTTAGTGATACTTTGTCACTTAATGGTATCCGTAGAATTTAATATTTATCTATATTTACTAGTGACTATTATTATAACAATTCGCGAGTTATTATTNTCCGGATTTGTTTATAACCTTTGATCTTATAAAATTTTATTTACTAATATATATATATATATATACGTGTGTGTGTGTGTGTGTGTGTGTGTGTGTATATATATATGTATGTATGTATGTATGTATGTATCGATTGTACTATTATAGGTACAGTGTCAAAGGAGTAGCTGATTACCCTGGAGCCTGTTGAATAGCATTGGTCAGTCCGTGAAGTCGAGAGAGAGCGTAGGGTAGTCCCGTTGTAGGTTGGGTTGGATTTGGACTATTCCAAACACATTGGGTCTACAGAGGTAAATCATTATGATTTCATTTTATTCAAATTATGTCTTTAATTTCTAAATGGTTTAGGAGATCTGATAGTTCTAGAAATAGAATTGTAAAATTTTCAAACACTTTTCAAGATGAAAAAGAAATTGATCAAGATCATGCATATGCATCAATAGATTCATTCAATTCTCATGAACTTCAAATTGCAAAGATTGAATAAAAATTGTATAACTAGACTATTTCAAAGGTAGACAAGTTCTATCTATGAAAATTGAAATAGGAAAGTTTGATCACTCAAAATTATGTTATCAAAACTTTTGAGCAAACTATTGCTATAAAAAATCAATCATCTCAAATAAATTTATTTTCAAAAGATGCTATTCAAACCTATAGAAGAAAACTTAACTATCTTCATGTGAGACTTATTCAAATTACTGTTGAGCCATTGTTTCGACTTAGTTTAGATATTCATATTTCTTAACTCTCAGAGATAAGAGATTTATCAAATTTGAACATTTATTACTTTTTGTTTTAGAATCAAATTTAGAAAGTGGTCTTATTTTTTCAAATTGTTATCCAGATTTTACAGTCAGCCTCAATGATGGAGCTATTCTAAATGCTCTTAGTTCTTGTTTGAGCCACATTTTTTCAATATTTATTTTAAACCACACATTCTCAAATAAAATAATTTTACACGTAAATCGAATTTTTTTTTCTTACGTTTTAACCACACATTCTAAAAAAATAAAATAAAAAATTCACTATTTGAAAAATGCATTTTCTTCAAAATGGGGCTCAAACAAGGGCTTAATTCTCATATTCAAACAAAGAATTTCTTTTCTTATAATATATTCAAACAAAGATTTTTTTTTGTCTTCAAAATGATCGTTCAAAATCGTTTGCTTTAATATATAGAATATATTTTAAGTTTATAAACATTCTACTCAATATTCGAGCTATTCCCTCATCTCTAATAGAAGGAAGCCTTCTTGTAGAGGTTAATCCTCTTCATTCAAATACCATGATTCCTAAAAGGATATATCATGGAATATTCAATCTAGAGGATTATAATGGGATTTTGAAAATGCTCAAAACTCAATTCCTACTCCGGTTCGTAATACTTCAAATCAAATTATTTCATTTCCGGACATGCTAAGATGATCTTTGATGGATCTACATCAAAAGGGTCTTCAAATGTCATATTCTTCAAGATTTGAAATTCATTTACAAGCTTCTAGGTTTTCAACTTCTCCTGAAAAACCAAAGGTGTTGATTTCAATCTTAATGTCCCAAAGATTAAATATATATCTGACAAAGATGATGATTTAGAGTATCCTGAATATCTAACTTTGTCTAACATGTTGCCTAATCCATATGAAAGATTGGATAGTCAATGTAATGTCATTTCTTCTAACATAGATCGAAGAAATGAATTCAAAATAGATCAAACTCATGTTGTCAAAGCTTTTCGTCATACTCTCAAAAAGATGTTTTCAAAAGACGAAATTAAATCTTTATGAGAAGAATTTTATGATTTTTCTGAAGATTTAAGTTTGTATAACTGGGCACATTTCAAAGTATTTGCTAAAAAGATTTCAAAAGTCAAATCTATTCAAAATACCCCAAGAGAATAAAAAAAAACGCGGAAAATTCCTTCAGGGCAAACTTTTCAATCTGAACATCCTCCAATGCAAGAAATAGTCGTTTATCAAGGAAACACCGAAATCATTGCATCACCTCTCAAGAAAATTCCTATCTCTCCTGAAAGGTTAGATGATTCTATTCCTACAGCAAATGAGAACAATTATACTAATATTGTTCTTCAGTCTGTCCGTTCTCAGTAAAATAGAATTGAAGACAGTTCTGAATCTGAAGAATCTTCATCTAATGATAAGAAGAAGATATCAGATACTATTTTCAAACCTATTGATCCAAAAATTACTCCTAAATTAAAACGAGATTCTTTATCTTCTGATTCAAAATTTTTACTAGAACTTGCTTTTCAAATTTCTAAACTTAGATCTTCTAAAAATATCAATACTATTGATACTTTTGAGGATCTTGAAGAACAATTTATTGAAAATGAGCCTTCTCAATTCAATAAATTGAAAGGTCAAAACTCAAAATTTTCAAATTACTATTATCGTCCTTCTTATCCTAATGTGCTAAATGAGGAAAATAAGAAACCTCAAGTTTCCTATACAGGTGATGAAATCATCAAATGGAATCTAGATGGATTGACAGACTCTCAAATTATTCAAGTATTCGAAGATATGGCTGTATGTCATGTAGCATATATATGTAAAGAAATAAATTCTCATATTGCTTTTTGTAATATAATTTGTGGCTTCACCGGGCAACTTAAGCACTGTTGGCAAAATTATCTTATAGATGACGATCGTAGCAAAATTGAGTATGCTGTTAGTACTCAACATCAAAATGATAGTATCAATACTCTTGTATATTCAATACTCAAAAATAAAAATTTTCCTACTCATTTGAGAAAAAAGATCTTTTCAAAAAACAATGATTTTCTCAAAAGCAAAAATCTTTTCACAAATATCATTCTAATCATTCAAAAAGAAAATCTTTTAGGAAACAAACTCCTAAAACTTCAAAAATTACTTGTTGGAAATGTAATCAAACATGTCATTATTCAAACAAATGTCCAATGAAAGGAAAGATTAAGCAAGAAATATTTTTTAAATTTACAAATCCCCCTTCTTATAAGGATATTAATTCTTTAAAAGAAGCATCTATTTCAAAAATTATTGATAATATAAATTTTAAGAAAAAAACATATTCAATTTCTCAAAGAAGAAATTAAATTTCAAAGAATTGAAGAGCAATTAAAGAAAAAAAATTCAATTTTTCAAAAATAAATTGAAAATGAAATATGTTTTACCATTCCAAATATCTTTTGGAATAAGAAGAAACACGTCGTTTCACTTTCGTACAATTTTGATTTTCATGAGTTAAGCATTCCTATAAAATTCTGTCCAATTCAAATGAATAAGGAATTAGCTGATCACTGCATCAATGAAATCAATGATTTACTTGATAAAGGATTGATCCGTCCAAGTAAATCATCGTGGAGCTGTTCAGCTTTTTATGTCAACAATTCTGCTGAAATTGAACAAGGTTTCCCCCTTCTCATTATCAATTATAAAACCCTCAATAAAGCGTTTCAATGAATCAGATATCTATTACTTCAAAAGAAAGATCCCTTAAACAAATTATTCAAAGCTGCTATCTTTTCTAAATTTGATATGAAGTCAGATTTCTAGCAAATTTAAATTAAAGAAGAAAATAGATACAAAACCGTTTCCAGTGTTCCCTTTGGACAATACGAGTGGAATGATATGCCATTCGATCTAAAAAATGCTCATTCAGAATTTCAAAAAATCATGAATGATATTTTCAATTCTTATTCAAACTTTATTATTGTTTATATAGACGATGTTCTAATTCTGTTTGAGAATTTAGAACAATATTTTAAACATCTCAATACATTCATTCATATCATAAAGAATAATAGTTTAGCTGCCTCAACTAAGAAAATTATTCTTTGTCAAACACGTATAAGGTTCTTAAGTCATTACATACATCTTGGAACACTTACACCAATTTAAAGAATTCTAGAATTCACTAATAAATTTCCAAACAAAATTCTAGATGTAACAAGTTTGCAGCGCTTTTTATGCAATGTCAATTATGTTGCTGATTTTGTAAAAAATATCAGACTACTCTGTGCTCCCCTTTTTTAAAGGCTGCAAAAGAATCCACTATCGTAGATTGCAGAGCACACCTTAGTCATCCCAAAGAGTAAAAACAGCTGTCAAAAGTATCCAATACTTATCAATTATTGACCCTTTAGCCTCTCCTTTATTGTCGAAAACAGCGTTAGACATAGGTTTTGGTGGAAAGTTAAAGCAGATTCCAAAAGAGTCTCATCAAGAACAGTTTGTTAGGTTTCACTCAAGTGTGTGAATTGAACCCCAAAAGAACTATTCCACTATCAAAATTTTATCAATAGTACTATGTATTTCAAAATTTCAAGATGATCTAATCAATAAAAAAAATTATTATAAAAACAGATTGCAACGCTTTAGAAGACATTTTACAAAAAAAGATGTAAAAACCTTGTTTCAAATAAGTTTTTGCAAGATGACAAGCTATTTTGTCATAGTTTGATTTCAAAACAGTATATATACAAGAAAAGCTAATGTTCTTGCAGATTTCCTTACAAAAGAGTTCATAGAGAAAAGACTGTATTGAGAGAGTTGTAAGAATATCAAAATTGTGAGCAAAAAAGAGAGATTGTCGAGATGGATTCTTCTTCTAAGAAGAATAAGAAGAAAACTTCAATTCCTTCACTTTCAATTGAAGACTATATTCAAGGATAAAAAAGTGAAGAGCATAGTTCATCCTCTACTTCTCAAAAAACTATTCAGCTTCAAACACTCTATCCATTTCAACTTTTCAAAAATCTGGAAATTTTCAAAATAAAGATATTTTCAATATACTAGAAACTTCACCTTCAAATTTCAAAAAAGTCGTTCAACTTAGTTCTGGAAACTTACCTGATGTTAATCGTTCAAAATATTTTCATTATTTTACTAAACCTATTCAAATGCCCTTCCTTGAAATGGAAACCTCATGGGTATATAAGTATTCATCTTTAAATGAATGCTTTCAAGACATTCTTCCTTCTCAATTTTATTTCATACCCGCCCAAAATATCAAATGTCAAGAGCTTTTTATGAAGCCATCTTTACCAAATTTGGATCGGCTATCATAACCCATACTCCAAACCCTCGAAACCCAAACAAATTAATTTTTCAAAAACAAGTATTCAAATGGTATTGTCTTATGAAAATTGGGTACAAAACCCATAGGATGAGAAGAGAATGCGTTTATCCAAGAATGAAACATTCAAATCTCGTTTTAATTATTTTGATTATCCGGATGCTTGGTTCATCTTTTTTACTTTAGACCAGTGACATACTTTTGGTTTATTATTTTCAACCAAGCATGCCCTTTAATTTTTCAAAATGGTTTCAAACTTGGTTCGGATACTTTGGACTTGATGAAATGATTTTACTTAGTCTTACTCGTCAATGATTCGAACTCCTAAAAAAAGAGGCAAAAACTTGTTTAAAACATCAAGAAAATCTTTTGTTCCAATTCGCCTATAACTTCAAAATTTCATGGATCTTCTGCAAAGACTTCATTCTTGTTCAAAATTCAAATTCTGAATTCAATACCAAACATATAATTCGGAGACTCAAGGTCAAATGGTGGTCCAAATTTCATGAGATAAATTGCTGCCCAAAAGCCGTTTGTTCATGGTTTCAAGAGCAGAAAAACATTGGTATTCCAAAATTTTCAAAGAAAGAACAAGAAAATCAAATTGAATTTCTTAAAGAAAAATCAAGATTATTAGCTATGTTTTCTAAACGCAAAACACCGGATGAACTAGCAATTATTTCAGAAAGGATTGCTTATTTGGTCGAATCAACTTCAAATAAATCAAAATCTAAATCAAGTTCT
This sequence comes from Fraxinus ornus, assembly GCA_903798235.1. Lineage (NCBI taxonomy): Eukaryota > Viridiplantae > Streptophyta > Magnoliopsida > Lamiales > Oleaceae > Fraxinus > Fraxinus ornus. The sequence continues at coordinate 16,118 of CAIGRF010051369.1, forward strand.
TCTCAAACGAGATCAGGTTCAGAAACTAACCATGCTTAGAGTAATGAAGATGATTGCTTTGGGATAGACATTGACGAACTTATTGCTCAAGAAATAGTCAAAAGACTTCAAAATGACGATACAGACCCAACTATTTAGACGAATACAGTGTTCATGCTTCAAGAAATACTTTATTTCAATTATATCCTCTATTTCAAAAGCTATTTCTGTCAGCATTGCCATCATTCAAGATAAAGACAAAGACAAACAATGTCAAAGAACTATAATAAATAAAATTTTAATAAAGGAGATTCTATTTCAATCAACTTTATAAAAGTTGGAGCATTATTTCAAAAAGAATATGCTAATTTTAGATAGCTGGCGGATATCATTATCTTTCAAGACTATTCAAGATTCTTCAAGATAAGGAGACAAGGTAGTAGGATGAAATAGAACTTGAAAATAAAATCAAACAAACTTTTGATGAAAATATAAATTTATTGAAGAATTAAAATTGAAATTACAAAAATTTTGAAATTAAAAGATTTGAAAACAAATATTTGTAAAGGAAATTAGAAAATTACAAGGAACTTTTCTAAGTTTCTTGAATTTTTTTTTTTCTTCCGCTAAAAAACTCTTGAGGAGAACTTTTGTCTTGATCTTGATTTATACTTAAAGTTCTGGACTTGAAATCTTCATTGAAGCAACTTGCTGACAATCTTGAAATTACTTGGAAAACTATTTCTCCTACAGACCTTGTTACTCAAAGTCTTGGCCAGTTTAGATGAAGACTACACTCCCATTGTTGTTCAAATTAACAGCAGGGACCATATCTCCTAGGGAGAGCTTCAATCAACACTTATGACCTATGAAAGTAGATTAGAACATCTCAACTCACTGAGAAATGAGGTTGCAGGAATCAACATTGATCAAACCTCAGCCAATTTCTCTCAAAGATCTGGTTCCAATCACCATGGTTTCAGATCTTACAAACAAGGCATGTGTGGAAGATTCACCAATTTTAATAGCTACAGAGGTGGAAGAAGGGGCAAAAACAGAGGAAGTAACTTACATATTGGTGACAGACCTATTTGTTAAGTGTGTTGAAAAATTGGTCACAAGGCCAACATATGCAACTTCAGATATGATGACACATACTGGAACACCACCAAGCCAAAGAGTTGGCTACAACTCCTCACCTACAGCTCTCATTGCATCTCCCAACATAGTGAATGATCCAGCCTGGTTTGCAGACACTGGAGCCAGCAATCACATTACCTCAGACAAATGGAACATTATTTCAATCAATGAATATGCTGGTAAGGAGAAAATCATGATAGGAAATAGTAGTAAGCTGCATATCTCACATTTTGGCAGCACACACATTCCAGTTTTAAATGACAAAACTCTGGTATTAAATAAGCTACTTCATGTTCTTGAGATCAAGAAAAATCTTATCAGTGTTTCCCAATTAACTTCAGACAATGATGTTTACATGGAGTTTCACTCTAACTGCTGTTTTTTTAAGGACAAGGCAACGAAGGAAGTGGTACTGCAAGTGAAGCTTAAGTGATGACACAAGTACTCAAAACCTGTAATGTGAAAGTTAAATCAAATGATATCAAACCATTTTTACAATGATTGTCAACTTGGTAAATCTAACTTGTTGCCATTTTCTCTGTCTTCATCACATGCCAAAACTATCTTAGAATTGGTTTTTACAGACATATGGGGACAAGCACCTATCTTGTCAACTTCAGGCTTTAAATACTACTTCAAGCTTTCAATACTATATATCATTCTTAGATGATTTTAGCATATTTACTTGGATCTATCCCTTAAAACAAAAATCTGAAGCCTTGAATGTCTTTATTCAGTCTAAGAAACTAGTTTAAAATAAGCTGGCTAGCAAGATAAAAATCTTGCAAGCTGATTGGGGAGGAGAGTTCAGACCTTTCTCAAACTTCCTAGCACAAGAAGGAATAGAGTTCAGACACCCATGTGCTTATACCTCTGCCCAAAATGGAAGAATAGAAAGGAAGCATAGGCATATAACTGAAACTGGCCTTACACTCCTAGCTCAAGCTAAACTGCCCTTGAATTATTGGTAGGAAGCCTTTCAGACTGCTATTTATCTCATAAATAGGCTGTCTACACCCACACTTAAAATGTATTTTCCTTATCAAGTATTAAACAGAAAAGAACCTAATTATCGAGCCTTAAAGGTGTTTGGATGTGTCTGCTATCCTTGCTTAAGACCATATCAAAACATAAATTCAGCTTTCACTCCACAAAGTGCACTTTCATTGGCTACAGTGAGTCCTATAAAGGCTATAAGTGTCTAAGTTTAACTGGAATAATATACATATCAAGGCATGTTGTCTTCAATGAACTGGAGTTTCCATTTGAGTCATTACTCTCTACCAAGAATCAACCAAAACCAGCAGCATCTGAAAAAATAGTATCATACTTTTACCTACCTCAAGTCCTACTAGTGCAACTCATGCTGAACATCACTCATCTTCTGATTTAAATGACAATTAGTATGATAATACATTACACGGTGAAAATCTTGGTGAACCTGATAGAAATGATAGTGAAGGGAATGCTGAAACAGAACTTGCAATACTAGAACTCAATGTGCCACAAAATGATCAAATCCTTTAGCAATCAGATATCAATGAGATTGAAGAAATGTCCCAACAGATAGCAGGTAATTTGGTTAGACATCCTATGATCACTAGAGAAAAGGCTGGGGGTGTTCAAATCCAAGGTTTACTTGGGAAAATCAATTGAGAATAACTCAGAACCTAAGAGTGTAGAAGAAGCTATGATTAATGTTGATTGGAAGACAGTTATGGAGGAAGAGTTCAATGCTCTGATAAAAACCAGGACCTGGGATCTTGTACCTCCTTCACCAACCTACAACATAGTAGGGAATAAATGGATATTCAAACTTAAACATAACACAGATAGATCAGTACAAATGTTCAAAGTCAGACTAGTAGCCAAAGGCTTTCATCAAACCCCTGACATTGATTTTTATGAAACACTCAGTCCAATCATCAAACCATCAACTCTTAGAATAATTTTCTCACTGCCAATTGCAAAAGATTGGACCATCAGATAGGTAGATATCAACAATGCATCCTTGAATGGTGAACTGGAAGAAACAGTCTATATGAATCAGCCAGAAGGATTTGTGGACAAATCAAAGCCAAATTACGTTTGCAAACTGAACAATGCACTCTATGGTTTGAAGTAGGCACCTAGAGCCTGGTATGACAAGTTGAAGGCAACATTCTTGAGCTGGAAATTCAAACAGTATGTGGCAGACACTTTACTTTTTTACTTCAAAAATGAAAGACAGATAATCTTTGCTCTCATCTATGTGGATGATATTGTAATAACTGGCAATGACATGGATTTATTGCAAGGATTTATAGACACCTTGAACAAAAGGTTTGTACTGAAAGACATGGGGAGACTGTATCACTTTCTTGGAGTGGAGGTATTGTGGCATGACTCAGGGCTTTATCTTACACAAACTAAGTATATTGCTGACCTGCTTGAGAAGTTTGAGCTGCAGAACTTGAAATCATGTCCTATACTTATCCTTGCTGGTAAGTCAATGTTCAAAACTGATGGAGAAGTACTAAATGATCCCACAGCTTACAGAAGTGTAGTAGGAGGACTGCAGTATCTTCAATACACCAGACCAGATGTTACGTTTGCTGTCAATAAGTTGAGCCAATTTTTGCAAACACCAACACCGTCACACTGGTAGGCACTGAAGAGAGTTTTGAGATATCTCAAAGGGATAATAAACCATAGACTATGGATTCAAAGAAGTGACAGATTAACCTTGAATGGCTACTCAGATGCAGATTGGGCCTCCTGCCTAGATGATAGAAGGTCAACCATAGGCTACTATGTTTATTTGTGTGAGAACTTAATAGCTTGGTCCTCAAAGAAGCACCATGTAGTGGTACGATCCAGTACTGAATCAGAATACAGGGCTCTTGCTTCAACTGCCTCAGAAATCATCTGGATTCAATCACTCTTTAAAAAACTGGAGCTACCACTGGCAACAATTCCAACCATTTGGTATGACAACATAAGTGCTGGTGCCTTGGCTACAAACCCCGTATATCATGCTAGAACAAAACACATAGAATTGGACATACAGTTCATCAGAGACAAAGTCATTGCAAAGGAACTTGAAGTGAAATATGTGCCCTCATTAGACCAAATTGATGACTTGTTAACCAAGGGCCTGAATCACTCAAGGTTTCTCATCTTAAAAGACAAGCTTGGTGTTACTTCAGTACCATCTATCTTGAAGGGGGTGTTAAGAATTGAATTATCTACATCAGCATTATCTATATCAGACCTGAAGTGGCTGCTACATCAGCTCAAACAATGCATCAGCAATCTCTTTCCTTTCTATCTTTATGCCGTTTAAATTGTAGTGGTAGCACCTAATTTTTTGTACAATATTCTAAGACATGATCCACTAAATCAGGAACAAACTAACAACTACATTCTAGATCATTCTCTTGAGCATTCACTTGTATTATATAATTCCAAAGTTGTAGCAATGAATAATATGGTTGATAGCATTTCATTTTCGGCTTAAGTTTAACTAGCAGGAGCTAGGGTGTCAACAGTAGTCGCCTTCCTAGGAGGATAGGTAATAGTTGTAGTTGAGTAAAGAAGAACAATTTGTGGTAGATCTTCTTTGGTTGAGGTGGTCGATTGTCTTTTACTAACCAATGAGGTCTGCCCCCATTCCTTAGTAGGAGACTTTATTTCTCAAGACTTTTTAGCCTCAACTGTTGTATGCTTCTCAGCTACCTTAGAAGCTTTGTATCCTAACATCTCTATGCTTTAACCTGTAAGCGAACCAATTACTCATCAAACCAGCCTAGACATAAATTACTTAAGAAAAGAATGAAGTTTACAAATTTCTTGAAGGCTGATGTACAAAGTTGTAAATAACTATCCAGACTCGGAACAAGTTGGAATCTGAGATCAAGATGCTACACGATCTCTGATCCTTGGTCAGCTCTGATCCCCGCTTTCTATTTTATGTCCGAGGTTACCTAGCCATGAGTATAATCTGCCAAGGAAAAAATGTATGGTCAGAGGTTAAAATACACAAAAAATATTAAAAGGGTGACTGACACTTGCACAGTTTATGATAACTCGTGGGAATGACGTCGTCTCTATCCACCCTTGTTGAGTGAAACTGCCATTACCTTCTAACATAAAAGAAATACTTTCATTGCTTGACATAGGACGTAGTATCTAAAACAATATGACTACCAGTCCTAGGTTTCATACTGACATAGTACCAACCTCAATCCCTCCCATCTTCCTTAAAGACATATAAATAATTAAATTGATCTACAAATTTAGAAAAGCCCAACCTATGCCATAACAACAAAGTAGCAAGCAAAGTCCTCCACCTATTAGGACAGAGATGAGTTGAGGCTAATCCCCAAGATAATAGAAACCTACAATAGGAAAGAGCAACCTTAGCTTGGAGTCCGAAGGCTCATCAACTCGGTCAAAGGGATCAGGAATAACCATTTCAACTGAGCTCGGTATAATGTATCTGTCTCTCAATGACTTTATCTTTTCTCTTGTTACGAATGACCTGATATTAGAAGATTTCCACTCCTTTCTTGGAGAGTGGCCTACTTACTTTCTTCCGACTTGACACCTCATCCTCATCCCTAAGGCCTCTTATCAGCTAGGGTTATCTTCTTTCTCTAAAGGAAGAGAAGAACTGCTAGGACGGATAACAGATAAGGGAATTGGGAAGAATATTTCACAATGAGCTGGAATGGGAAATAGGGAAAGGATGAATTGACTCTTCTTGTTGATTTTTCCAAGAATAAACTCTAGATTTGTCCGAACTCATCTTAGGAAAAAGACAGGTAAAAAAAGAGAGAGAAAAGAGATGATGAAGAAGAAAGTAATTGGGTTAAAATTTTGACACCTAGCAACCTCACGAAAAACAAAACCACGAACGTGATGACAAAGATATTATGAAATTTCTTTTCCTTTATTTTAGAAGTAAAGTGGTAAAATAAAAAGGTATGAAGAAAATAAATAGGGCAGGAACCCCAAAGGGTACCACTTGGACCACCAGATTAGAAAATGGAGGACAAATTGAAGACACAGATTTATTCTGTCAAAACTACGTAGTTTTGAGGTAAAAACTTCCCCAAGAAACTTTAAGAGATGATAAACAATCACCCCATTTATCGGTAGACACTTGTCACCCATGGGAAAAGTTCAATACACTTGCTGTCACCCATTTTCAATAGGAATCTAAAACAGTTAGGCGATGAAGCATTTAATGTCAACATTCCATGAAAGTAGAGTACAGACCTTTGGGGGATAACTGTTAGAATTCGATCTCGCACCTTGACAAATAAGAGGTTGAAATACAATTCTTATACTACTGATAGGTCGAAAACTCAGACTACGAGAAAAGCTCGGACAATGGTCACCATAATTTGAAGGAACATCATCACTGCACACCTCTAGGTTAGCACCATAGCTGAAATGATTTTGAGCGGGCAAGTGATATGGTCTTTCGGTCTATAAATAAAGACAAATGGTCCACTCCTAGGATAGAGCTCATGTATTCATCAAATACACCTCTAGAAAACTTCTTTGAATGCAATTAATCATTAATTTTCATATATTTCCTCTACTAAATTTCATTTAAGTTGATCTAAGTTTGCCACGTCATTTTTATCATCAACATTACTTATCGAAGTCTAACACATAATGGGCATTTGTTCTACTCTACTAAATCTCTTCATTTGTTTACTACCAGGGAGGGGCATATCTATATAGTGTCGATACATATACAAATATCAAAATGGGCATTTCATTTTAAATGACAAGTTTCACTTCATGCTTCGATGATACATGAATGTTGAAACCGAACTGCTTCTGCTCGATCAAGTACTAATTGCTCTCCGGTAGCCTGGTTAGACTAGGAGTGCATTGTGCCTCATTTCTTGCGAACCATGGTCCATGGTCCCATATTTCTATACCAATATTTTTGTCCATATTTTTACATGATTTCATCTACCACTAAAAGATAAAAAGAGAAGGAGAAACAGGACATGCAATTTTAATGCAAATATTCCACCCAATGACACATGATGGCTTGTTCTTTGTCAAGTAAAGTACAAAACTCATTGTAACACCACAAATGCTTGATAGAGACTTAAATTGGATCCCTCTTTACACATCTAACTCTCTTGACAATCTTATCCTTCTCCTTGCATCAACCATGTTCCCAACTTATAGCACCAACGGTTGAAAAATTGTCTTCTTGCTCCCCAAAAAATTACCTCTTCCTTGTTTTTGATACTCGTTATGAGTTAAGCTTTAATACCTACATATGGTAGTAATAAACAATAATAAAATTAGAAAACAAGCAAATCCTACACATATATTTATAATGATTGCCCAATCTATGTCTACTTTGCCACAGCCGGTTTTCACTATAATGACGAAGAGACGCCCCTCACCACCTCATAAGACTGAAATCTTGTGTTTTATGACTTTATTTTTCATAGAAAATATTTTTTGACCCAATTTTTTTGGCTTTATAGGGTGTTTGATCGACAATTTTTCCAGGAAAAATATTTTCCAAAAGTTGTTCATGTGCCATGACGGTCCTAAAAATTTTGAGGTCCTAGACAATACATTATCACGATACCTCTACACAGATTTTTTTTTTTTTTAACAAATTTATTAGCATCAAACATGAGCAAATCAGATAGCTTTCTTGTGATGAGGAACATTATACTATAGCACTCACTCACCATTTAATTCGTTTGAGAATCAATTTTCATGTTCAAGAAATTAAATATAAATGATTTTTGGAAACCAGTGAAGTATGGGGGTAGTGACTACCATTTATTTTTCAAAATATCTTATATTTAAAAAAATAATAATTCAAAAGTATCGATTATATCAGAAATCAAACGACATTATTGGGTAGGGAGACGATGTTATGCTTTATTTGCACTATTTAATGTAAGCAATTTCACAAATAATACTCTATTTGGGCTTTCAAATTTTTTTTGAGGCCCCCTCATATCTTGAGGTCCAAGGCCACAGCCTAGATTGCCTTGAGCCAAAACTGGGGCTAGATGAAAATTAAGTCAATCAAACTCATATCTTGAGGTCCAAGGCCATTGCCTAGATTGCCTTGAGCCAAAACTGGGCCTATGGTTCAAAAAAAAAAAAAACAAGGAAAACATTTTCTTTATAGGGATAAATTTTTATTTTCTAAGCAATTCACACTTCCCAAAACTCAATTTTATGGAAAATTCAACATTTTCCAAGTTGAAAATTAAGTCAATCAAACACATTTAATTGACAATTTTCAGAAAAATAATTTCTATGCAATTCAAATGTCTAAAATTTATTTTCTTTATATACAAGTTCCGTACTTGTAATCAAACACATCCTTAGTATAAAATTAAAATGAATAGTAATAGTTGAACGGTATAATCGTGGATCAAGGTGGATATTATTTTTTAGTTCTTCATTCAAAAGAATGCAATACATCGCCTGAATACACCACATTTCTTGCAAGGCAGCAGACTTCGACTCTGAATTATGCTGGTTCGACGAAGACTGCATTCTCGACATGGATCATTTCGTCAAGAGACTCTCCAGCATCAAGGAAAAGGGAATGAGGCCTGATTTAATTGGTTCAATTATAACACATTATGCTTCGAAATGGCTTCCCGACCTGTCCGACGATGAAAGTCAAATATTGATTGCGAACGCTGAGAAGTCCCCCGAGAGTGTTACCACTTCATGGATGAAGAAAAAGTTCTTTGTTGAAACTCTAGTGGGAATTCTTCCTCCAGAGAAGGAATCAATTCCTTGCAACTTTTTGTTAAGGCTACTACGCGTTGCTAGCATGGTTCACGTCAAGCCTGCTTATCGTGCTGAGCTTGAAAAGCGTGTTTCATGGCAACTCGACCAGGCTTCCTTGAGAGAACTGATGATACCATCATTTAGTCACACTTGTATGACACTGCTTGATGTCGAGCTTGTTCTTCGGCTGGTTAAAGGGTTCATGAATTTAGATGAAGCTGTAAGAAATGGAGCTGCCCTTATTAAAGTTGTGAAGCTTGTGGATTGTTACCTTTCAGAAGCCGCTATCGATTCCAACTTGACATTATCTGAATTTGTAGCTCTTGCTAGCGCGCTTCCAGGCCATGCTCGTACCATGGATGATGGACTGTATGGTGCCATTGATACCTACCTCAAAGTAAGTTATTTCGAACGATATTTTTCTGTTTCGGTCACCATCTAAATTTAACTTTATGTCAATGTGTGTTTAAGAGCCAATTCAGGAACGATCTTTACAGCCCTCAATTGATTATTAAGTCTATTGGTAGACAATGCATTTTAGAAATCTCAAGGTTCTTTCTGGTCCACAAATTGGATAAAAGTGGACCCTTTTAGTGGGAGTTCTTGTATTGTCACCAACACTAGATTCTTCACTAAACAGTTTAGCTGCTAGGGTACAATATTTCTATATTCTGTGGCTATGTCAGGTTGCTTACATATATTTTATCCTGACAAAAAGCTACTGAGATGCTAAACATTGGATTTTATACGTGTTGTCCATTACTGTTTGGTGTGCCACAATCCTCTTTAGTCTGATCCTGAAGAAAACCGAATCAAGAACCAGTGGGAATAATATAAATTGAACCGTTGGATCCAAATGTGATTATGAACTGAACAGTTCGTTTCTATTTTAAAAAGTCAACTCAGTTTCTGGCTTTCTAAGTTACCTATTTCAATTTTCAATCAACAAAACATTGAATATTTTTTTTAAAAAAATTGCGTTTTTCTATTTTGGATATAGAACTGAGAACCTGACGAGAACCACACAGTTCTCCGTCTTAACTCTTAAATCAGAACTGATTAAGATATAGGTAGAACCAGACCGAACCAGCATGTCTCGTTAGGTCTGGTTCAGTCTGGTTCGACTACATAAACCCAGATGAACTTATGAAAATTGAAGGATCTATGGAATTAATCAAGATTCATTATTCTGGCAGGCACATCCAGGGGTGTCAAAGCTAGAGAGAAGCAGGCTCTGTCATTTAATTGATAGCAGAAAACTTTCACCAGAGGCATCCCTTCATGCAGCTCAAAATGAGCGATTGCCCATTCGCGCTGTAGTCCAACTTCTCTTCTCAGAGCAGAACAAGCTCAGCAAGCAGATTCTTGATATCAGTGGATCTTGCAGTGGCATGCTTAGTTCAAACACCGCGCTAGATGCACCTGCCAGGTGCCTGTCAAAGCGCGAAATCAACGTGCAACAAATGGAAATTAAGAGGTTGAAAGAAAATTTTCTAAGGGTGCAGAGCCATTGCATGACACTTGAAGGACATATTGAAAAGCTAATGGAGAAAAAGAAGGGATTTTTCATTTGGAAGAAGATTGGAATTCCAACACTTAGGGGGAACAAGATTGAAGAAGTAGAAAGAGAAGGCGAGATAGGGATAGGGCTAAAACGCCATTACAGATGAAAACAAGGCTCGTAAAAGCTAAAACTCCGAACAAATGGAGGAAATCAGATCAAGCTTGATGAAGGAAACAAAATTGCTGCCCAATTGTTTGATCTTCTGAATAGTAGTTGATAGAAAACATTAGAAAAGGATTATCGATTCAATCCAATCAATAATCAACCTTGTAACCATCCATGTTGAAATTCAATGAGAATGAAAATAGTGGAAGTATAAAACATACCTTAAACCA
>CAIGRF010051369.1:44465-61713 GCA_903798235.1 Fraxinus ornus
TTTCAAAGGTGGTGTTGTTATGAGAGACAACACACCTTGTCGGGTTATTGGAATTTGTACGTTCAGATTGAAGCTATTTGTTGTTGTCTATCCTTGATTCAAAGGGTCATGAGTTCTTTGGTGGAAGTGGAGCTTTAAAGGTTTGTAAGGGTGCCTAGGTTGTATTGGAGGGGCATAAAATGTCTCAATTATATATCTTGCAATGTTGTGCAGAATATAGAAGAGTCAATGAGCATAGGTTCAGTACCGTGGTGGACATTCAGTTTGGTACAATACCTTTAGGAACTAGTAAATGGTCGGATTTAAAAAATACTGCTCAGTTGAGTTCAGAAAATATGGATAATATCACTTTGCCACCATCACCTCCAGTGCCATTGTATTCAATTGCTAGGGACGGACCCAGTGGTAAAAGGTATGTGGATGCTGATTTTGTTGAGCGTGCTTTCAGTGTAGTGAATGTGTACAATCTAGCAAGGGGCCTTCTTTAAAGGTATTTGAGTTTGATTCTGCTTTGGGGTGTGTTACAGCCCAATTTAGTGAATTTTAAAATCATTATGATTTTTGAAAATTTGAGGCAATTCTATAGACTAGTGCTTGGATTCATGGAAAGATGTGAAATATTTTGTGTTGGTTGGAGAAATAAGTTTTGGTTATTGTTGAAGAGCTGTTCATTCCTTGCAGATGGATTTTCTTCTCCAAGTGGAGAATATTTTGGAACTTTATTTGTTGCAGTGGAATTCGTATCAATGTAGAAATTGTTAGAATTTGGGTGTGATCCGAATTCCTTGTTGAAGTAATTGAAGAATTCTAATTGAAGTACACATCAAGAAGAATTAAGTTTGAAATGCTATTGGAGTCTTATGTCAAGTTGAAGTTCTATTTTTGAACCACATTGTGAGTTGTAATATGTTTTGGACTCGATTTTTAGTATCCTACTTATCAACAACTCTACTAGGAGGGTTCGGACATTCCCTATAAATATTTGACTCTTCTATACAATTTTATAATGTGAGAAAAGAAATTACCAAAACATTGGGATTAATTGTATATTTCTCTATTATTATTAGTGCAATAAAATCTCCTAATTTCTCTATCATATTTTATTGTCTTCTTTTATTCTTTTGCTTATGATCAAATACTTCATTATTGTGTCATATAATTTCAACATCTCAATCCGATAATTGGTTTCATAACCAGTGGTATCAGAGCAATTCTGATATCTTGTTTGTTTCATAACAACTTTGTTATTGTTGGGTGAAAATAAGCAATTTACTTATTTTGAAAGTAAGATAAGAGACAAGTTCAAAATAAGTAATATATTTCCACCTTTCACAAATAAAAAGAATTCAATTTTAAAAAGTAACTTTCTTACTTAAAGTAAGTATGGAAACAAAAAGTTATTTTTATTTTTATTTTTTACTTTATATAAGCAAAGCATTTACATTTCCTAATTCTTTGATGAGCTTTGAAGTAGTCATTTTAATGGTTTGATTTACAGGGTGGTGTGAATTTAAAAATCTCGAAGAGTTAGATTTGAGTTGGAATGAGTACAAAGGAACACTTCCTTCATGTGTTGTAAACATGACATCTCTTATATTGATTAGCTCTCTCACAATAAGTTCATTGAAAATATTGCCTTCTCTCCACTTTACAAACTCTTATCGCTTTAATATCTCTCTTTTAGTAACAACTTTCAAGTTTCAATTTCTTCAATGCATTTTTTAATCATTCAAACTTTAAGTTTACATTTTTGGAAAACAATGAAAATGAGTTGGGAAATTTGGTTCACAACCTCCAAGTGCAGAATATTTTGGAGCATTATTCGTTACAGTGGAATTCGTGTCAAGATAGAGATTGTTAGAATTTGAATGTGATTCGAATTCTTGTTGAAGTGATTGAAGAATTTTAATTGAATTGCACATCAAGAAAAATTCAGTTTGGAATGCTATTGGAATCCTATGTCAAGTTGAAGTTCCATTTCGAAAGCTCATTGGGAGTTGTAATTTGTTTTAGACTCGATTTTTAGTATCCTATTTCTTCAACAACTTTACTATGAGGGTTTGGATATCCCCTACATGTTCCCTATAAATATTTGGCTCTTCTTTACAATTTTATAATGAACTTTGAGATTAATTGTATATTTCTCTATTATTATTGGTGCAATAAAATCTCATAATTCCTCTACCATATTTTATTGTCTTCTTTTATTCTTTTGCTTGTGATCAAATACTTTATTATTGTGCCATATAATTTCAACATCTCAATCCGGTGATTGGCTTAATAACCAGTGGTATCAGAGTGATTCTGATAACTTGTTTGTTTCATAACAACTTTGTTATTGTTAAGTTACTTATTTTGATAGTAAGATAAGAGACAAGCTCAAAATATGTGATTTATTGCCTCCTTTCACTAATAAAAAGAAAATTCAATTTTAAAAAGTAACTTTCATATTTAAAGTAAGTTTGGAAACAAAAAGTTATTTTTTTTATTTTATCTAAGCAAAGCATTTATATTTCCTAATTCTTTGATGAGCTTTGAAGTAGTCATTTTAATCGTTTGATTTGCAGGGTGGTGTGAACTTAAAAATCTCGAAGAGTTAGATTTGAGTTGGAATGAGTACAAAGGAATACTTCCTTCATGTGTTTTAAACAGACATCTCTTATATTGATTGAGCTCTCTCACAGTAAGTTCATTGAAAGTATTGCCACCTCTCCACTTTCCAAACTCTTATCTCTTTAATATCTCTCTTTCAATAACAACTTTCAAGTTTCAATTTCTTGAAGGCAATCTTTAATCATTCAAACATTAAGTTTACATTTTTGGAAAACAATGAAATAATAAATGAACATGAGTTAGGAAATTGGGTTCCCAATTTTGAACTTGAGGTTTTTAGTATGTTAAATTCTAGAGGCCGTCCAACACTACCCAACTTCTTTTACTATCAATCCAACTTGAGATTTCTTTCTCCCAAAGAACAACATTCAAGGGAATTTCTAAACTTGGTCGTTAGAGAACAACACAAGACTTAGCGGACTTTACCCGAGGCATAACGCTTTTACAAGAACTCTCAAGTTGTCAACAAACACCAATTCAAACAAGAAGACTTTTGATGTATCTAATAATAAGTTAAATGGAGATATTCAACTGATATTATAGCTTTAGCTTTTCCAAATTTGGTTGCATTAAACATGTCAACAAATATGTTTGATGGGCTGTACCTTCAAATTTCGGTGACTTAAAATGTATAAAATATATAGACTTCTCTGTCAATAACTTGCCAGGTATGATGCTGCAAGAAATAGTTATGGGATGCTTTTCATTGTTTTTTTTTTCCTTTTTTTTTTTCAAGAATATAATGATCAGCTCCCCCTTATGGAAAGAATATAATGATCAACCACTCATATGGTGTTTGAGGCTGTTTAGGACTCAGAAAATGTTTAGAACGCAATATAGGTTTTTTCTTAAGAAAGCTGGCGCTTGAGTGAAACACGATGCCGGGCGAGCATCGGGCTGATGCTCGAGCGAAACCCTGGAGTTAGGCGAGTGTCGAATTGACTGTTTTGGGCGCTCGAGCATGATATTGACGTTTAGTGAGCCTTAATGCAACACTTTATTTCGTTGTTCCATACTCAAACCCTAAATCTCCTAATTGACCTGCACAACCTTTCAATTGACTCTTTGACTTTTATAACTTTAATTTTGTCTAAAGACTTGCCAATTACAATAAAACCAAATAGTAACTTTCATCATCTATATACCTAGATATCCAACACTATTCCAATTATCTATTGTCTTTATATGATGACGTTATCTCATCTTGGTCGAATCACTGCAAATTTTACGTTTTAATGCTAGTTTGCCCCTTTAACCCTTAACTTTTAATTTTTCCGAGTAAATGTCCTAATTATTTTTTAAAAATTAATAATTTTCTTGAATAATAAGAAAAAAAATCAGATTGTTTGCATATAGGACCCTTAATGGTTGTGATTGGACATGTTAATAGTTGAACGTCTCACCTGTCTATAAATCAAACTTGTCTAAATTCTTGAAGTCGAATTGAATCAAAAGTAATCAACATCAAAATATTGAATGAATGAATGAATAGACTAATTTGGTAGAACAAAGTAATGTATAACATTTTAACATTTGGGACACTATTACATATCTATATTCATGTGCTATAGGACCCTTACAACGATTAATCAACGAAGTTCTTTTAGTTTTGTATTTTCCATGTAATGAACATTAATGGTAATGCTGTAATTTTAAAGAATTAAATTGTTTCGTGTCATACATCAAAACAATGCATAGCCTCCGAGTCCACAGGTAAATTTCAGGTCAGTCAAGTGTTTCCGTGCTGACTAATTTTCATGTTATATAAAATACCACATATATTATATTTATTTACTGATTAATAAACCCCCATTTGTTGTAATTAAAAAGTTAATAAAAATATAAGTTACTCTACAATTAATTCTAACACACTTTTCATAGGATCCGCAACTTTCCAATAATGATGACTTGAAACATTAATATATTTAGACTTGTCGTGCAAGGGTAAACGTAATGAAGTCTACAATGGTTCAAAAAGCACAAGATATTGAGTTTGTTTGTTGTTCTTGTCCTTTGGGGTGTTATTGTTGCGAAAAATAATTGTTGCCTTGAAAGGCTATGGTTGGAAGTATGTAATTGTTGGTTTGAATTTAGGAAAAAAATTGAACTCCTGGATTGATTGAACGAGGTTGTTTTTCTATCGTTTGTTTTATTCATTTGATAGAATATGTTTGTCTCTCCCGACAATGTTGACGAATCTGCAAATATGCTGTTACAAATCCATCCTTTAGCTGATTCAAGAAGGAAAAAAAAAAAAAAAAAAACAATTTAAGGTACTTAAATTATTGATGTAGAGCAACTCGTAAGGAAACGTGAGAGCACGAGAATCACGTACAACCTTTTAGTTCACGTTAAATGATGGTGGTGGCTGGTGGCCGAGAGTGGGAGTACGGATGGAGAGGGGATGGTGGGGTTGGTTGGGAAGATGATTTTTTTTTTTTTTTTTTTCTTTCTTGTGTTAATATAATTTTAAATTTATTTTAACTGGGATTCGTTTGATTTTTGGAAAAATTGAGATTTTGGCAGCAATTATTTTTATATATATAAGGATTTAATGACGAAATTGATAGTATGGACGATTTTGTGCAAGGTTTTTGTTTTTTTAAATGATCTGAGGGCCCATATGCCAAAATTAAAACAATAAGAACAATTTGAACAAAATAGACAAACTAAAATGACGTTTCGTGAAAATTACCCTACAATCCACATTCTCATATAAGAAACAGCCGTGTTCATTGTCTTCCCCAGTAGAAAGTGGACATTTTCAACATTGACTAAAAGTCAAAGTCTTCTAGTTGTTAGTGTTAATCAGTGTTTTAACCACGTAAAAATCGTGTTCAGAGGTAGAGGTCAATATTCAAGCTAGACGAGCCTAGATGATGTCTAGGCATAGAAAAACATTTTCTTATATATATTTTTTAAATTTTAAATTATTCTAAAAAATACTTAATAATTAAAATAGTACGTACCAGACACCTAAAATAATTAGATTATATATTTACTTAATAATTTTTACAATTAGTCAATTATACAAGATTTCAAAATGTAACAAATAGACTACTTTTCATAGTTTCAACTTTCAACTAAACAAGTCTTACTTGAAATTTTATAATTTATTTTCATTTTTGACTATTGTAAAGATAAAGTCATTTAAAAACTTGAAATTAAAGTCAAATAAAAAGCTTTTAAAAAAAAGAAAAAAATGTAAAAAAATTATTAAATCGCGATTAGGCACTCACTGTCAAGACAAGACATGGCATTTCGTCCGAGTCTCGGGCCTAAACGCGCGTTTTAGAACATTGGCACCGTCTTTTTTTTTTTTTTTCCAAACGTAAATCCTAAGTTGTTCCATTATTTGATTAAAAATATAGTGTAGAAATTTTCATAACTCTAACTTAACGTATGTTTGTTTTTTATAAATAGATAAAAATAAGTGGTGAGAATGATTATTATTTATAGGTTCACCAAAAAATATCTGATTAAAAAATGAAGTTTGAACATTAATAAATAATTTACAAATTTGGTCAAAGGAGGTTTAATTTACTGCAATTTTCCTAATGTGGTCTTGAACCAGACTCCAACATTAATGATAGAAAGCTTGTATAGATATTTATGCGCACATTCAAGTCTCAATTGGTTGATAGTAAAAAAAAAAAATATATAGTAAACATATACATAAATCAATATTAAGGGGTTGTTTGATGGAGAATTAAAATTTTTTTTATTAGATTTTAATAAAAGTTAATGTAATGTATGATTGAAAAGTTGTGGGACAAATGAAATATATGGTTAATATCAGGGGCGAACACATACATTTTAGGTTAGGAGGCACAATTAAATCCTGTATAAATCAATATTTTGTTCTTGATTTTTGAATGATTCATACTTGACTTGAGACAATGCATATTTACATTTAAAAAAATAATTCTTTATTAATATTTTGCTAATCATTTTCATCCATTTGATTTCGAAGAGTCATTTTATTAACGTTTTGTTTATCACAAAAAAATGCATATTTAAATTTAAAAATCTAATAATGCATTTGTTACAAACAATCAATTCAAGTAATCGAAAGTAAAAACATACAACTAATATTCAATACTAATAATCAATCAAATAAACACAATTCATTAAATATAAGTCAAATTNTTACTTGACAACTTGATTGGAAAGGTTTGTAGTAAATGTGTTAATTTGTAGAGAAATTATATACACAATTTAAAAAATTAGAAGTGTTAAGATTTTGCTAAAATGTGTGAGGAAAAAAGTAAAAGAGGGCCAGAGAAATGAGAAAAATTTAAATTTATTGTGATTTTGTCCCTATTTGGTGGAGATTAAAATCAGATTTTTAGTAAATTTTGATAAAAGTTAAACAGTTATGGATTCCATGCATGAAATATGTTATTAAAATTAATTATTAAATTTGATTTAGATTAATATTAAGATTAAGATTGATACTAAACATGACTTTATAAAAAAAGAATCTCAAAAGTTGGGGGGCCACGTGACCCTCGGGTCCGCCTCTAATTAATATTGTGACTTTAATTTAGATTAAAATTTTATTTTAATCAATACCAAGCAGAGGCTAATTAGAGGATGTACTCGACTTCTCTTATATAAAAAGATAAACCCCAACATGGAAACTCACCAAATTAGGAACAACAATTCAGAATAATTAGAGTGCTGATAATTAATTAAGATAAAATTAAGCTTTCGGAATTGGTTAGTGATTATGGTGCTTTCAATACTAGTATTTCAAGGTTTTCCTTGGTGTGAAAAATACTAAAATGGGAATTTGAGGACTATTAGCTCAAATTATTTAATTTACTATGTGGGTCAATATGTAATTAATTGTGTTTAGATGCTATCTTAAAGGTAAGTCCAAAATTAAAGTGATCTATAATAAATAATTAAATAATTGAATTTTTGGTATCTAAATAAAGTGTGAGTCGGATTATATGTGTAAATGCCGAATCTATAAAGGTTGTATTTAATGATGTGCCAAACATATATGAAAACTATATATAGGGTTACCGTCCCCGATTCATATACAATTTTCTCATTTTTTGTGCTTCCCATCAATACAAGAATTAATAGAAAAAATATATCGAAGAGTAAGATCCAAAATCCACAATCAAGAATCAAGAATTATAATCAAGAATAAAAAAGAATGATTGGAGCAATTAAATTGAAGAGTAAGAAATCAAGATTTAAAGATTAAGAAATCAAAATTCAAGGTTTACAATTAAAGATTCATTATTTAAGATACAAATCAATGGATTAAGATACATTCCGCATTAATTAATTTTCTTGGTGACTTGACATGAAAATCTTGACAATTTATAATATTTTATAAATTTTAAGTTTCATAAAAATTCAACAAGTGATATTAGAGTCAATCCATGTTAAAACATGGAGATTAAAGGAAGAATCTTACGGTTGAAATTCATAATTAGATTTTCTAAAATTTAGCATGTGAATTTTAAACCCTAGATTTCAAAAATATGAAACTTTCGGGATTTTTCGGCATTACAACAGTGCTGCAGCGTGGCAACGCCCGAACACGGTGTTCGGCACTCAGTGGGGCCCAACACTGGGTGCTACTACGCTCGATTTCTATTGGGCGCCCACATTGCCTAAATTTTGGGTCTGAGCGCTGCAGCTATGTGCAGTTTTTATTTATTTATTTTTTGTTTTAGTTCAAAACAAAATAAAAAAAATAAAAAATAGGGAATTAACAATTAAATTCAAATATTGGAATTAAAAAATTTCTTTTGGATTTCTTTTTCCTAAATAAATTAGTTGTAGCAACATGATACCAAGGGAACATCTTTTGTTTAGATTAATTTATTTGGAATATTAGAAAGGTTGTATGTTTGTAATTCATGTAAATATTCACCGACCCAAATGAAGGTAAACGTTTGGCCGAATTATATGCACACCTGTGATATTAAATATGTGACATTGTAAAGTTATATTTTATGTGAACAATAAATCGATCCAAAGGTAGGTTTATTGTTTAACATATTTGATTGTCAATATTTGATTACTACACCAAGAGTACCACTTACAAGTTGATATTTCTGTCGAAAGACTAAAGATCTATGTTATGTTTGGTCTCTTGTTATGGGGTCTACCATTATTTGAATTAATTAATTGTTTAATACGGATTCTATTGTTTTCTATTAAATTAACTCTTCTGCTTCCACAATATCTACAAACATCAATTCTATTCCTGTGCTAATGGAACCAATTTGAAGGACTGGAAATAGAACATTTACATCGTTCTTGGTTGTATGGATTTAGACATTACGTTAAGGACTGAACAACTTACTGCACTTACAGATAAAAGTTCCATCGATAAAAAATGAGACTTTGATAAGTTGGATCATTCAAACTGCATGAGTCTTATGATCATAAAGTGTGGTATACCAAAATTACTTCGGGGCACTATGTCCGATAAGGTAATTACTGCTAAGAAATCTCTTGACGGAATTGAAAAACACTCTTCAAAAAATGATAAGGCAGAAACTAGTACATTTTTTACGAACTTAGTTTCGCTAAGGTATAAATATAAATGAAATATTCTAGAGTACATCATGGAGATGTCTTATATTGTTTCAAAATTGAAGGCACTAAAAGTTGAACTATTTGATGATTTGTTTGAGCATTTGGTCTTGATTTTTCTTCCTGCAAAATATAATCAATTCAAAGTCAGTTACAACTGTCAAAAGGAGAAGTAGACACTAAATGAACTTATTTCATACTCTGATCAAGAAGAAGAAAGACTGAAGTAAGACAGAACTGAAAGTGCTTATTTGACTAGTACCTCTAAGGACATGTTCGAGAAAAGAAAGAATATGGAAGTTTCACCCGATTCCGCTAAAAAGAAACAGCAAAAGCATAAAAAGGATGAATCATCTGGCAGTTACTTTTGTGGAATCCCAGAACATTTGAAAAAGGGAGTACCAAACACCACGTTTGGCGTATAAAGAAAGGTATGTTTCTTCCTTTAGTTTGTTATGAGGTTAATTCTGTTTCAGTACCTGGACATACTTGGTGGATTGATTTCGATGCTACTACTCATATAAGCGTTTCTATACAAGGTTGCCTGAACACCTGAAAGACAAATGTTGCTGAAAGACTCATCTATGCCGACGACGGCAAATCGATTGAAGTAGATGCTACAGGAACTTTTAGATTATTACTAAAGACTGATTTTTTTTTTTTTTTTGGATATGAAAGAGACTTTTATGGTACCGTCTTTTGGATGAAATTCTGTTTCTATTTCTGTTTTGGACAAATTTGATTGTTCTTATTCATTTGGAAGTAATAAATTTAGTCTTTTTCTAAATTCAAATCTTGTAGGTAATTATTCTTTATCTGGATATGATAATCTATACTTGCTTAATTCGGTTGCCTCTTATAATGAAATATTGCATTTGAATTTATGAAGTATTAAAAATAAATTAACCAATGAGAATTCCACTTCATTATGACATAAGCGTTTATGTCACATTCTTCAAAAGAGAATCCAAAAACTTGTGCGAGGAGGAATTTTTAATCTCCTTGGTTTTTCAGACTTAAGTGTTTGTGTAAATTATATTAAGGGAAAGCAAACAAATATAAGGAGATTTGATGCCAATAAGACTTCAGACGTCTTAGAATTAATTCATACGTATATTTGTAGGTAATTCCCTTAAGCTTCTTGGGATGATTAATAATTATTTATTATGTTCACAGTCGATTATTCCCATTATGTTTACTTGTATCTCATTCATAAGAAATCATAATCACTGGATATGATCAAGGCTTATAAGACTAAAGTTGAAAATCAATTTAGCAAAATAATAAAATACGTCAGATCTGACCGTGATGGTGAATATTTTGGTAGATATAGCGGATCAACAAAACAATGTCCATGGCCTTTTGCTAAATTCCTAAAGGAATGTGGAATCATCCTATAGTACACCATGTCAGATTCTCCTAACATAAATGGTGTTTTTGATAAACGAAACATAACATTTAAGGACATTGTAAGGAGTATGATTGGTCATTCCTTCTTACTAGAATCTCTCTGGGAAAAGCATTAAAAATAACAACTTATATTCTCAATAGAGTTCCAAGCAAAGAAACTGTCAAAATCCCTTATGAATTTTGGACAGGCAAAAAATCTAGTTTGAAGCACTTTCACATTTGGGGTTGTTCAGATGAAGCAGAGCTTTATAGGCCATTGGAAAAGAAACTGGATTCCAGAACTGTCAGTTGCTATTTTATTGGATACTCTGAGAAATCAAGGGGTTACAAATTTTATGATACCACTACCAAATCAATTTTCAAAAATGCTCGATTTTTTGAGGATGTGGAATTTGAGGGGAGAGATAAGGTTAGCGTTTTGTCTTTGAGAAGGAATATATAAATATTTCTCATATTGCAATTGACAATGACCAAGATCAGATATAAATTCTTGCTCCAAATCTTTTTCAGGAAGTACTTCTAGATCAAGAAAATATTTCAAAACCCCCTGTAAACAATCAAGAGATTGTTCCAGAAGAACAAACTAAACAACTTGAAGAACAAATGCAATTAAACAGATCTACTAGAAAAATGAGAAATGCAATTCTGGATGACTTTGTAGTATTTCTCCAAGAATATGAGGATGACATTGGATTGATGGAAGAATATCCTATCAACTCTCATCAAGAGATGCAAATGAATAATTCACAAAAGTGGATCGATGCCATGAATGAGTAAATAAAGTCCATGAAAGATAATTACGTTTGGGAACAAGTCTCATTGCCTGAAAGTACAAAATCCATTGGTTGCAAATGGATATTTAAAATCAAGAGGGATTCAAATGGTAATGTGAAGAGATATAAGGCTCATCTTGGTGCAAAAGGATTTACTCAAAAGGAGGACATCGATTATAAAGAGACATCTATAAGGCACTTGGGGTACATTTTTATCTTGAGTTGCATCAGATGGATGTAAACATAGCGTTTCTCAATGGTATCATTGATGAGATGATATATAAGGTGCAACCAAAAAACTTTGTGTCAGGAGACCCAAAGAAAATGGTTTGCAAATTAAATAGATCCATCTATGGGCTTAAGTTGGCTTCCATCAATGGTATCGCAAATTTCATCAATTAATCATCTCGTTTGGTTTTGATATGAATGTGGTTGATGATTGTGTATATCACATGTTCAGTGAGAGTAAGTATATTTTCCTGATACTGTATGTTGATGACATATCGTTTGTCTGTAATGATATAGGCTTATTGTACGAAATCAAGAGATTTCTATCAAAGAATTTTGAGATGAATGATCTTGATAACGCTCTTTTATATTAGGGATTCAGACACATTGGGATCGTTCTCAGGGTTTTCTTGGATTATTACAAAGAGCTATATTGATATGGTACTTAAGAGATTTAGGATGAAAGATTGCAAACTAGGTGATACCCTTGTTATAAAAGGAGACATGTTTAGTCTCAATCAATACTATAAGAATGACCTCGAAGTAAAGAAGATGCAGGAAATTTCCTATACTTCAATAATTGAGAGTTTAATGTATGTTCAAGTATGCACATGTTTGGATATAATATTCATTGTTAGATTGCTAGGAAGATATTTAAATAGCCCTAGGATGGATAATTGAAAGGCAGCCAAGCGAGTTATGATGTATCTATAGAGAATAAAAGATTACATTCTCACATATAAAAAATTAGACTAATTGGAGATCATTAGTTATTTTAATTCTGATTTTACTGGATGTCAAGCCAGTAGGAGATCCACATCAGGCTATGTCCTCATGTTGGCTGGATGAGCTATATTCTGGAAGACTACTAAGAAGACACTCATAGCTTCTTCAACCATGGTATTAGAGTTTGTAGTGTGTTATGAGGCATCCAATCAAGGAATATGGCTACGAAATTTTACCACTAGGCTATGAATTATACATGGAATTGAAAGGGCACTTAAGCTATTTTGTGACTATAAGTCAATAGTCTTGTATTCAAATAACAATAAAACAAAGTCTAAATTTATAGACATTAAATTCCTATTTGTTAAAGAAAGAGTTCATAGTGGTCAAGTTATTATAGAACATTTTTGTACAAACTCCGTAACAGCAGATCCATTCACTAAAGCCCTACCACCCAAGGTCTTTCATGAGTACATTGCTCACATGAGTGTTGTACATTTTGAAGATATGGTAGTTTAGTGGGAGTTTACAATTTTGGATGTTGTCTTTTTGGACACATGATTTCTTAGTTGTGCACATTCAAGTTTATTTTAATAATAAAGTATTTAGTTCGATTTTCACTCCAATTAAAGTTTTTGATTTGATCTCATTAAAATATAAGGTATTAAAGAATAAAGTATGACCAGTTGAAAATAAACATGTTTGGATCACATTGCATATAATTTCCATGCTACACATCTACACTTGATCTATGCTATTTGATTGTGTTGATATACATGACTATTTATGGGTTTAGATATGATACTTATAACAAAAATCTCTTTGATTCTATATTAACATAATTAATGGATGAGATTATTCGAAGATATTTTTGGTTATGATAGCAAAATTATTAAGCTTATAAGATTATACACATTTATAAGGTAACATATGTGGCCCAAGTATGAGATTATTGAGAAATTTTTTAAGTTGTCATGCGAGCTGACATATGTATTTAATTGTGTATAAATGCTATCTTAAAGTTAAGCCCAAAATTAAAGCAATCTAATAAAAAATTAAGTAATTGGGTTTTGAACATCTAAATAAAGTATAAGCCGGATTATATGTGTGGAGATCGGATCCATTAGAGTTCTGAAAAATGCGTAGTTTATTAATTAAGTTTGACTTTACGTGCTGAATTAATTTATTAAAAGTAACGCCACTTTTTAATAGTTTCTAGATGATTAAGCATACAAGTTCAATTTCTCTATATTTGAAAACCACAGTAATAATAATAGGAAAGCAATAAATAACACACAATTTGATGACGGAGAACCCAACTGGGTAAAAAATCCGGGATTAAGCCAGTTATCTCCACTATAAACAATATGAATTATAGTCCGTTTCCAACCTAGCAAATCCCACTAGTTCCCGCTATTGTAATTCCTGTAATCCCCAAGATCCGTTGTACCTTCCAGACTTACGATGTGCTACCGTAGATACTACCTAGCCAACATGCTAGATTTTTCAATCTACCTCATGTAGCTTCCAAGATATGCTTCTCCTTCAGCTTTTCGATCTTCTTCAATTGTCTCTTCCAAGTGGACTTTCAAGAATCTCCAAATCTTGTGCTTGCAGTGCAACCTCTCTTAACCTCCAGAAACTTCTGAAGTCAAACTGAGAAAGTTCATTCCTTAAAGTGTTAAGGAAGTCAGATGTTTTGGATTCACGAACTTTGATGTTTTCCCAAAACTTGGTTTCCGAATCTCAAGAATGATATGGATGAATCACCAAATAATTATACTCTTGGATCTCTCAAAATATGATGTAGATGTGTTATGCAATGAAAGCACAATGAAGCAACCATGAAAATTCGTCTCAAACATCTATATTTATAGTTGGGGACGTATATATGTTATGGGCCGTGTTAAATTCTTTAAAATTACGAATTAGGTCTAGTCGCATAAATATGTCTCTCAAACGAGGGCTAAGCGAGGTTCGAACAACGAGCTGTCGCTCGAGCGAAGGCCTGGCGACGGTCCAACGACGATGTTTCCGCTTTTGTAGATCGAGCCAAACTTTGACGACAGTCTAGCGAAAATCCGCACATTTTTCCTCCTTTTTGCCATTCTTGAATCCTAGACCTAATAACCCTATTTTCAACTATTTACACATTACTCCTTGACTTTAAAACCAAAGTACAGTTCAGTCCTTTTGTTTACAGAATTGTCAATTACAAAACATCTAAAACCTAACAAACTCTCCATTTGGCATTCTGTGACAAAACTACTAACTAATCAAGACAGTAATCAAAAAATACATTGCAGACTTAAAACCTATGACAAATTAACTGACTTGAACAATTCTACAGTTTAATCAGCACCTGTTTCCTGAAACAAATAATTCAACACCCAGTGTAAAATGTGTGGAAAACAGTACAATAAAACAGTTCAAGCAGTTTATATAACTTAGGCAAATTATGAATCAATTAGACTTGTTTAGTTTTAATATGCATGCTAAGTCAAGACATAGTAACAATGCAACCCAACATACAACGAAGACACATTGATACTAATAAAATATCAAACTTAATTTAGCAGAACTGAAATGAAATGATAAAATGCCTTTGAGTCAAATAAAAATCATATGCATATGATCTGCAATATAGATGCAATGCACATGCCCCCTTACTGTAAACTTCCAATGATTTTATGCAGTAGGTAAATGTATCTATATCTCTCTCCAACAACCCCTCAGACATAAAATGTAAAAATTTAATCAATGATCATGATGTTGAAATCAAATTTTTTTTTCTTTTTCTACTCCCCTTTTTGTTACAAAATGACAAGGAATAAAAAATAACATACAACATCTTAATAAAGTAGGTGTAAGCAGTCATAATTATATGCAATGAACAATGAATTCTTCCACAAAATCAACTCAAATTACCTATGGAGTAAATGATATAGGTGACCCATATGTGTTAAGTGTCACTAATCCTCTGATGGTGAGACTCTAAACCTTAATTTTGTGAGAAAGGACTTGCAAAATACCACTCCTAATAAGTATATTCCTCTACTTATGAAAGTCAAACCAGTGAAGCACATTAGAATCTACATATGAAAGCTCATTTTTATGGAGAATGACTTTTTTTCCCTGACTTTTAGCATAATAAAACTTATCGTATATCACAACAGTAAACATGAATGCTCATATATTTTTTTTTTCAATTTTAAGTACAGGCTTATTTTCATTATGCGACTAACATGACTTCTGTAACGAGTTTTAGGCCGGTTAACCCAAGTCAGTTGACCATAGACACCATGTTATGAAAAATTCCACAGGATTAATTACTCAACTCAAGTAGGCTTCGAAAAGTAGCATAAGATATTGAGCTCCTTTAATTATTACTATTTTTTCACATAATCACTTATTATTGCAGGGATACTTTCGATCTTAGGTCTAAATAAGATGGTCAATTCATATTCAAAGTCACCCTACTAACAAGTGACTGACATCCCAAATCTCACACACGCAGTAGAGTCCCACTAACAAGTTCATAGTGTGTACAGTACAAATTGTATATGAAGAGATCTCTATTAAATACTCCAAAAGTATCCTAAGCTGATAGTGTGAATTATATTACAGCTCATTAAATAAACCCATTCTTGATTACGACCAACAAAATCAAGTGTATTGTATATCATGCTGTAAAGCAATATCTTGCAACAATGAAAAATTTTTTTTTTTTTTTTTTTTAAAACAACCCTTAAAACAAATAAATGTATAACAATAGAAGCAACAAAAAAATAACATAAAACCAAATGGGATGCATGCACGAATGAATGTACACAATGAACTACACATGCATGCACCTAATTACCAAATCAGGGTGAAATTTGAATGTCCTTGAAGAGTACGATCATTTTCACGACCTTCCAGGTCCCTCTTCTTAAACCAGACCTTTTTAGAAGTAGAAGTTAATTGAGTTAACTGAGTTATCATCTCAGTTAAGTGGCTAACTTGATTGGTTTGAAAGTTAATTTTGCTAGTGAAATCCTGATTCTTACTTTTAGTCACACAATTACGACACCTAGGTCTAGTGTGTCCCAGTGCACCACAGTGGTGGAAGTGGGAACGAACCTATGCTCAGGCCTGCTCAGAGGTGTTGCCAAAAAGTAGGATGATTGACCCTACGCTGTCTAGTAGGTCTCAACCCTATGACATGCTTACCTTTGGGTTTAGGATAAGCAATCTCACGAGTCTTGTTGGAGGCATAAACGAATGTGGTCCTGGATGTACTGGCTATAGCGTCACCGTTATGCACATAACCCAGACCATGTCTATTAACGACAAGCTTGTTCATCCCAAGCAGATTATCTAGCTTCTGCGAGCCACTCATAAACGATTGGAGTTGAATATTAGATTTATCAAGATCAGTAGTTAATGATTTGACTTTAATTTCCAAGTTTTCATTAACCAGCTTCAACTCACTCAGTTTTCTAGTCGAGTCCTGAAGGTTACTTATCAGTTTTTCATGTTCATGTTCAAGCTCATTCACCTTGACCTTCTTAATTTTGAGACTCTCCTCAAACAATTCACGATAAGACTCGTGAATGTCGGTCTCATCATCAGACTCTTCATCAGACTCGTTACTCTCATCCTCCCTTTCAACCTTCTCAATCTCACGGTCAGATTCAACAGTAGCAATCGAGGTGAAGACCATGAATTTTTGTTCATCCTTACCCCCAGATGTCTCATTCTAAAAACTAGAATCTGACTCTTCATCACTCATGGTCATGGCTAAAGCCTTAAGACATTCTTTTCCCGAACTCTTCTTCAAAGTAGGACATTCACTTCTAATGTGACCAAACTTCTTGCACTCATAACATTGGACAGATTGAGATTTCTTAATGGGAGTCCTAGAGGTGTTTTTTTCACGTCTACCTCTC
>CAIGRF010051369.1:62808-94081 GCA_903798235.1 Fraxinus ornus
TGAGTTCATAAGTTTGAAGTGATCCTACGAGTTCTTCAATCTTAACATCATCTAAGTCCTTACTCTCTTCTATCGCAGTATCCTTAGGTCTAAACCTTTCGGGCAGTGATCTTATGAATTTTCTAATGATTTTAGACTCGACGATATTTTCACATATGTTAAAGTTAAAGTTAAAGTTAACTATATCATTTAGCTTCACATAGAATTCATCGAACGGTTCATCGTCCTTCATTCTAATCTCTTCAAACTTAGTGATCAACATCTGCAGTTTAGAGTTTTTAACCGTTTTAGTTTCCTCGTGTGTGGTTTCTAATATATCCTAAACTTTTTTAGCAATTTCATACATCGACACTCTCCTAAACTCCTCAGCAGATATGAACAGGGCATGAAGGCCCTTACTATTCCAGTTACATTCATCTAAATTAGTTTTAGACCACAGTGAGATATCAGTGGGTGTGACTACACATACACTAGTTGTTGTAGGCAGAGCCCATCCATTTTGAACGCTAATCCAAATACGTTCATCCAGCGCTTTAAGGAAAGCTTTCATTCGAACTTTTCAGTAAGCATAATTGCTTCCGTCGAAGTACGGAGGCAATACTATAATAAGGGTCAAGAATCGATATAAGGCTATGATACCAATTGAAAAACACGTAGTTTACTAATTAAGTTTGACCTTATGTGAGGAATTAATCTGTTAAAAGCAACAAGTCACTTTTCAATAGTTTCTAGATGATTAAGCATACAAGTTCAATTTCCCTATGTTTGAATACCACAGTAGTAATAATAGGAAAGCATTAAACAACACACAATTTGAGATACCCAACTGGGTAAAAATTTCGGGACCAAGCCAGTTAACTCTACTATAGACAAGCCAGTTACCTTCACTAGAAAATTTCACTAGTTCTCGCTGTTGTAATTCCTGTAATCTCTAAGATTCGTTGTACCTTCCAAACTCACGATCTGCTATCGTAGATACTATCTAGCCAACCTGTTAGATTTCTCGATCTACCTCCTGTAGCTTCCAAGATATGCTGTCTCCTTCAGCTTCCCGATCTTTTTCAATTGTCTCTTCCAAGTGGACTTCCAAGAATTTTCAATTCTAGTGCTTTTCCTGTGCTTGCAGTCCAGTCTCTCTCAACCTCTAGAAACTTCTGAAGTCTAACTGAGAAAGTACATTTCTCAAAGTGTTAAGGAAGTCAGATGTTTTGGATTCATGAATCTTGATATTTTCCTGAAACTTGGTTGTCGAATATCAAGAATGATATGGATGAATCACCAAATAATTATTCTCTTTGATCGCTCAAAATATGATGTAGATGTGTTATGCAATGAAAGCACAATGAAGCAACCCACGAAAATTCGTCCCAAACATCTGTACTTACAGTTGGGGATGTATATGTGTTATGGGCGTGTAAAACTTTTCAGAATCACGAATTAGGTCTAACCGTATAAATATGTCGCTCGAGCGAGGGCTTAGCAAGGGTCGAATGACAAGTTGTCGCTCGAGCGAAGGCCTGTTGACGGTCCAGTGACGATGTTTCTGCGTTTGTAGCTCGAGCTAAACCTTGGTGATAGTCTAGCGAAAATCTGCGTCGTTTTCCTCCTTTTTGCCTTTCTCGAACCCTAGACCTAATAATATTATTTTCAACTATTTACACATTATTCATTGACTTTTAACCAAAGTACAATTCAGTCCTTTTGTTTACATAATTGTCAATTACAAAACATCTAAAACCTGACAAGTTGTATTGACGATGAACCAAATATATATGAAAACTATATATAGAATAATGGTCCCCAATTCATATGGAATTTTCTCATTCTTTGTGCCTCCTATCAATGCTAGAATTAATAGAGAAAACATATTGAAGAGGACGATCCAAGACTCACAATTAAGAATCAAGAGGAAGAATTTGAACAATTAAATTGAAGAACAAGAAATCAAGATTTAAAGATTAAGAAATCAAGATTCAAATATCAAGAAACCATGATTCAAGATTTGCAATTAAAGATTCATTATTTAGCCTCCGTTTGGTACACATTAAAATTCTCATTATCATTCTCATTCTTCTACTCATTTTCAACCACACATTCTTCAATAAAATAATATTTTTTATCACATCAATAACTTTTTCTTCTTTTTCAACCACACATTCCCCATCAATTTACTATTCCAAAATACATTCTTTCAAAATAATGTAGATCAAACAAACCCTTAAGATATAAATCAATGGATCAAGGTATGTTCCACATTATTTAATTTTTTTGATAATTTGACATGGAGATCTTAACAATTTATAAGATTTTATAAAATCTAAGTTTCATAAAAATTCAATACAAACTACTAGTGGGAAAAAATATGAAGTAAAAGTAGAACATTGAAATTTCTNTTTAATAAAATAATATTTTCCATCACATCAATAACATTTCCTCCTTTTTCAACCATGTATTCTTCATCAATCTACTATTCCAGAATATATTCTTTCAAAATAATGTAGATCAAACAAACCCTTAAGATATAAATCAATGGATCAAGGTATGTTCCACATTATTTAATTTTTTTGATAATTTGACATGGAGATCTTAACAATTTATAAGATTTTATAAAATCTAAGTTTCATAAAAATTCAATACAAACTACTAGTGGGAAAAAATATGAAGTAAAAGTAGAACATTGAAATTTCTTTGTTGGTCAGCCACTCAATCAATCAACATCTATCAAATCTAGTATGGACAATTTTTAATTAATTAATTGGACCATAAGAAAGTGCTACGACTTTTATAGATTCGAGGAAAATTCTTTAAATATTAAAAAGATGAATCGCCTAGGACGGTAACTCCACTTAGAGCTATAAATTGGAGATTTTACCACCTTGTTTTATGCATGAAAAATCAAGAATTAGTTGTTTAGTAGTTAAAAAGATGGGAATTAAGTGGCTGGTAATGTTAGTGATGATGGTGCTCTCATTACTAAATGGATGGCATTGTTTAGGATGTTGAGAGGAAGAGAGGGTTGCTCTTTTGAACCTCAAAGCCAATATAAACTTTCCCAATGGAGAATCGATGCCTTCATGGGTGATTAATGAGACTTCAACTGACTGTTGTTAATGACGACATGTTGAATGCAACAAGACCATTGCACGCGAATAATCCAATTTAATCTTGATTTCACTAGGGATTATAAATTAGGGGATTGGTATAGAGGTGTCAAGACGGACGGGTAGGCCAGACCCGTGAAAATCGGTCTGGATCGACCCGGGACCGCGGGCCGACCTGTGACCCGAGCGAGCGGTTCATGAGTCAAGGACGTGTGATTCGTGGGTTTCGCGGGTTGCACCTTCACGGGCAGTAGTTAACCGCGGCCCGTGAAA
The DNA here is from genome assembly GCA_903798235.1 of Fraxinus ornus. NCBI lineage: Eukaryota > Viridiplantae > Streptophyta > Magnoliopsida > Lamiales > Oleaceae > Fraxinus > Fraxinus ornus. Next base: position 66,183 of record CAIGRF010051369.1, read on the forward strand.
AAAAATTAAATATTATAGTTAAGTAAGTGTCCACCTAGTTGGGATGTACATAAACTATAAATTATAGTAAAAGTAGGTATCAACCCAGTTGTGATGTACTTATGCTATAAATATTTGATAATAGTAATTAGAAATGCATTTAGTTGTTATTTGTTTAAGTTAAATTTAACTTTGTAAAGTTAAAAACATTAAATTTGAATTTTATGTAAACATTTCTTGGTATAAATATGAATTTATCATTTTGTTCAATTCTTAGTTTACATTTAACAAAAAAAATATTTTTTGCTATAAATATGAAAAATTCTATATTTTTATAATTTTATTTATATAATCATACGGGATAAATCGGAACAAACCGCGACCCGTGACCCATATGGGCTCGACCCGGATGGGTCAGCGGCTGGGCCTGGGTTGTAATCCAAAATTGTAGGCCGACCCGAAACTGGCTCGGAACCCGTAGCGGGCGGATTCTTTTTCACGTGGGCTGTTACCAGGCTTATATGTTGACGGGTCACTCGACCCGAACCATCCGAATTGACACCTCTAGATTGGTATGTTAATCCCTCTCTATTTCTTCCCTTTCAAGACCTCATAAAATCTCTCCTCGAGGTGGAATAATTTATTAGGATGGATTGAGCATGAAGGTATGCTACAATCTCTCCTATTTTCTTGAGTTTAATATTTTTCTTTGATCGATAATATAGATATATTGAACTCTAATTTTTGCAGGTATTGATAGATTGTCAATTTGAGAAACTTTAAGGCCCTTGCTCTAGGTGGCAATTCATTTGATCGCAAAATTTTGTCATCTCTTCTTCTCTCAAGTATCTGAGACGAAAACAAATCTTTTCAGGGTGAAAAAAATTACGGCAAGAGCTAGTTCAGTATACTATGTATTTTGGTGGTTCTTTATTATATCATGTGATTATCAAAGAATCAATCTTTTGGGAAATAAATCAACTTATAGTGTGTTTGATTGACTTTATTTTTCATGAAAAATGTCATTTTTCACCCAGATTCCTACTTTTGGGATGTCTAATTGACAATTTTTTCCATGAAAAATATTTTCCAACTTTGGTCATATCATCATATTTTCCTCGAAAATAAGGAAAATATTTTCTATAGGGAGGTTGATTTTTATTTTCAAGTAATTCACTAACTCTTTCTTTCTTTCATCTATCAACTTTTTCTCATCTATCCACTAATAAAAAAATTGACAATATAATATTTTCTAGGTTGAAAATTAAATCAATCACACACATTTAATTAATAATTTCCATACAAATAAGTTCTAGGCAATTGTATTGTCTAGAATTTATTTTCTTTCCATACAAATTCCAAACTTCCAATCAGACGCACCCTTATTATCGTAATTAAAAAAATTCTTATTGCAGTACAAGATAAGAAATTTCTCAAAATCTTTAGATTTATCTATTAAAAGTATACATCAAACAACCATTTTAACTTTATTAAACAAATATGTATTATGTGAAAAAGCAGAGGGAGGAAAATACTGTAACTATTAACTATACAACGTTTTGAGAAAAAGACGTGCCGGTAACTAACAATAAGTGCAAAAGTTTTTGGAAAGTGAAGACAAGTGAAGATAATAAGAGTTCCAACTTTCACTTATTCTATGAATGTAAAAATCAATTTAAAAACTAGACGCTCAACTTGAGAATTTATCATTAATTTAAGTTGTTTAATGCAAAGAAAGACCATTAATCTTCATCTAGGTTTCATTTTTGATAAAGCAATTTGCCACTGTAACTTGAAAATTATGCTAATTGCTCTCCCATCCTATTACATCAAAACATTTGCTATTTGTACCTTCCTGATAAGGTTTGCATTACTAAATGTATATGTTAATTGTATTTAATCAACCCAAGTAGAAAAAATTAAGGGCATGTTTTACTAAACAATACAAAAAATGAGACATTTTTTATCTTTTATCTTTTTTTTTTTCTCATCTTTAATATTATAATACACCTTACTACGGAAGCCATAATATTATTTTCATGATTCACGTCCATTGTGATTGTGTTAGTACTCTCAGTCAACATTGATTTCCTCGGGGTATCATTTAATCGTGCAATAGTTTCGCGAAACATATTATTATTTTATAATAACGGTCATTTTGTAGGTCACGAAAGACTCTTTCGGATTAACCAAGTTGAAAGTTCTTGATTTTAGCTATAATTACGAGATGTTCAACGCGGGTGACATTCTATCAGTGCTAAGTAAGTCTCATTTCTACAAGCTTGATATATTATTAATATATTTTAGGTCAGATGAAGATTATGCTCTTATCATCTTTTAAAATTTTATTTGTATTTTCGACAAATTTGGATGATTTTATCAACTTGAAGGAGCTATACCTAACTTCAAATTTCTTAAGAAGCTGGGGTACCATTTATGGTATATCATCTCATTTCGTTCTTTGTCTACGATGTTTATAGTTCATTCTTAGTTAATATCATTTTCTTTCTTTACTTATGCCTTGTTATGTATTAGTGGAAGCATTCGTATTATTTTGCTCCCGGGTCCCTCCCCATTCACTTAATAGTTTGTTGTTTATTTCGTTGTGCCGTAGATATTATATTGCAACTTATACTAGGTTGGTTTTACAAACAGGTCCAAAATATTTGATGGTCCATAATTTACAATCAAATGAATTCAATAATAACATTTTCTCCTTACTCCAAGGGCTATCATCATTCAAGTCTCTAGATCTCTCTCAGAATGAACTAAAAGGAACCATCGAAATGGAAGGTTAGTTCTATAATTTAGAACTCATTTTTTTTTTTAATTATGTCAAACAAAAGTGAGTTCTATTATCAATATATTCACATTTTCTTTTTACCTCCATCTAGATTTACATGCTTTGAGTAATATGATGGAGCTTGATCTAAGTTATAATGAGATCGACAACTTCACACCTCCAACATATACTCAACTAAGTTTTCAAGTTTCATTTTTTCGAATAATGAACTTTAATACGCTTATACTTGAACATTACTTTGGAGAGTTCTCCATTGTAGGCACAAAAAGTGTGCATCGTCTCCAAGCGCAAAAATTTAACGTCACAAGTGCCTCCAACATTACCATTTACCAACATGGAGCAATCTTTGAAGGAATGCTCATACATCAAGCACTTCTATTTCCAGTTCAATTATGTTAACGGAAGTATTGGAACTTGTGGTAAGCAAAAAGAGATGTAATTCCTGGTCAAAAAAATAATATCAGTAATTACAATATGAACTCCAATTCTCATGCACATTCTATTACTTTTGTGTATAAGAGTTGAGACATTTAAGACAGCTAGAGGGATTGTTCTTGGATAATTCTATTGTGGATGGGAACTTTCTACAAAATATCGGAGCATTGACTTCCCTCAAGATTTTATCTTTGTTTGGATGCGGACTCAAGGGCACCCTTCCCGTTCAAGGTAAACTTCAATGGCTTGTTGGTAAATAATGTTTTCCATGACGTAGCATGCTCATTAATAAATTGTTTCTTCGATTAATTTTATTGACACACAAAATACAGAATCTAAAGAATCAAAACTCGAACAAAATCTACCACTATTACAACCAGAATAGATCACCAAATGTCACCAAGATAATAAAGTTTTAGCCTCAAATATGCAAAAATGCAGTTTTAACATCCATTTATTTAAGTTCAAAATCATAATGAGCAACTAAAGCAAGCATTATTCTAATGGTAATGTATTTCTCAACAAGAGAAACAATATCTCATTTTTGAGTAACGCTTTTTACTCCAAGTCTAACCTTAAATCTAAGAGCTTCTTTCTCAAAATTGTCCTCTTTAATTCTGAAAATTCATTTGCAATCCACACAGGCTTCTCCTATAGTCTTAGGCACCAACACCAAAGTCTGATTTTTCATTAAAGAGTTCATTTCTTCTTCCATAACAATCTTTAAAAGCTAATTCATGATAGGATAAAACAGCAAGGGAAACAAAATCTCTATATCTAGATGGTTCTCTTATCTCCTTCTTAGTTCTGTCTCTAGTCAATTGTTAATCTTCTACCATAGGTTACTGAATCCTTCCTTTATTTTGAACTTGAATCTCACTTCTCTCGGTATCACTAGAATCAGAAGTAACTTCTAATTCTCTTCAACCTAATCATTTATCTCTGAATTAGGTATAGAGCCAAGCTCTACATGCAGCTTGGTCTTACAAGTTTCAATATCCCTTAAGTCCCTTCTCTGCTATTTTGACTCATATATCAGATTTATTGAAAATCACATCTCTGCTTGTAATGATCCTAAAACCTCCTAGGTCTCTAACCCATATTCTGTACCTTTTTACCCCTTCAAGATACTTCATGAAAATACATTCCTGAGATCATGTGTCCTAACCTCCTGTGCAAGGGCATGGATGATATTTTCTTACCCATACCGTCTTTCATTTCAGCATGAACATGACCATAAGGAACATTGCCTTGTGGAGTAATAAGAGACTTTTGAAAGGAATAATAGAGATCTTGGTTCAAGTTTTCTAATATTTTGATGAGAAAATGCTGAACATCCAAAAGTTGTCATTAATGAATAGTGTGCAGGTTTACCAGACCATACATCTTTAAGTGTTTTACCATCTAAGGCATTGGAAGGAGTCTTATTACAATATATGAAGCTATTATGACAACTCCACCCCCACAAAGCCTTAGGAATCCCAGAACTAATTATCATGCATCTAACTTTTGTTGATGTGTATAGGGAACAATTTTATGTCTAGTAATCTCATTTTGTTTGCAAAACTCAATGCCATTATTAGTTCTTAAGATTTTCATTCTTTTACTAGTTTGATTTTCTAATAAAATCTTCCAATCTTTAAACTTATCAGAAGTGTCAGATTTTTGTTTTAACAAGAAAACCCTCACTTTTCTTGAAAAATTATCAATCAAGGAAAGAAATATTTATTTCCCCTTGTGTGATGACATATAAAGGTCCTCAAATGTCAGAATGTATATACTCTAAGATAAAAGCGGATTTGTGCTTCCCAGTGTTAAAATGGAGTTTATATTGCTTTCCTATGGTGTAGTGTTCACAGAAGGGAACTTTTGAGATGGAATCCTTCCCAAAACATCCTTGCTTATGCAGGATTTGAAGGCCCCTCTCACTTGCATGCGAAAGTTACAAATTCGATCCTAAAATCACCTAATAGGTGAATAACGCAGAATTAAAATCACCAATCTAAAACAACAAGTCACTTTTTGACCGTTCTATATGTTTAGTTAATCAAGTCAAGTTATCATATGCTGAATTATCACAATAATAAATAAAACAGTAAATAACACAAGATTTGTTGACAGAGAATTGGGTAAAAACTTTGGGACCAAGCTAGTAACCCCCACTAAGACAATAAGAACTTACGGTATGATTCAACCTAGAAAACCCACTATACTTACTGATCTAATTCCGACAATCTTCAATAGCTGTTGGAGTGTACTTCACTCACACCTGCTCACACTTGCTCCTAATTTTCAAGAATTGTCTATTTCCCGTGGATCACCAAAAATATTTTATTCTTGTACTCTTCTTGTGCTTCTGGTCCAACCTCCCTCAATTTTCAGTAACATCTGAAAGTTATCAAGAAATTACCTTCCTGATTATATATAAGAAGTGGGTGTTTTGAATTATTTGAATTTCTATATTTTTTTGAAACTTGTGGTAAATTGATCTCAAGAATCAAAAGTTTAATCTCAATGTTGGGATGTGTTCCTGTATTTTGGAATGATGTTATGAAGATGTAATATAATGATCAACCACCCACCAAAAATGTACTGGACATTGGGTATTTATAGTAAGATGTATTTAGGCAGTATAGGTTAGATAGAACTCATGAAAAATGAGAACTAGGGTTTCACGTGTAACACCGTCGCTTGAGCATTAGATTAGAGATAGGCGAGCAAAAGGTGAGTCGCTCAAGCGATAGTCGGCCAACAAGCAAGCGACAATGATTCTGCCTTTTCCGCTTAAGCATCAGCTAGGCGACATGCTAGTGTAAATCCAACTACTCTTTCTCCATGTTCCATACTCTAACCCAAAGAATCCTATTTCATCTATACAATCCCCAAAAGACTCCTTGAATTTTACAACTCTTTTATAAATAATCTTTTTGTTTAAAGAATTGCCAATACAACAAATTCTTAACAATATCCCCTTTTGGTATTCTATAAAAAAACTATACAATATATGTCAAGAATGTAATTAAAAAAAAAAACTAATCTACCCAAACTCAAACTGAATGTATGTCTCTTGCATTCTTTGAAACCTATTTACTGAAATCAACAACTTGAATACCAAGTGTAAAAGCTAGTGATACAATAATTATAATAATTGAAACAGACTATCATAAATATGCTAACTTGATTGAGAAATAATACTAATGTAAATACCAATTGAAACTTAATATCACAAAACATCAAAACTCAAAAAAACTAAACATTCAATAAAGCAAAACTTACAATACTATCATCTCCCCTTACTGTAAACTCCCCAAAATTAAAATCAAAATTCAAAATGCCTGACTAAAATTAAATTAATAAAATAGAATTACTAAAATAAAATTAGAATGCCATTGTCTCTCTAACTTTTTGTTACAAATGACGAAGGGAACTATAACAATAATATGTAATAACTCAAAGATGTAGTGGATAGCAAACACAAACATAATCAATGATCAATAAATTTTTCCACATACTCAGTTCAAATTTAAATAGAGTAAATTGTATAAGTGACTCGTGTGTGTTATGTGCCACTAATTCCTTGTAAGTAAAACTCCAAACCTTAAATTTGTGATAAATAATATGCTAAACATCACTGTTAAATAAGTTTATTCCCCTAATAATGAAAGTCAAACCAGTAATTCATGTTAAGACCTATAAATAAAGCTCATTTTTATGTATATTATTATTTTCTCCCTCTAACTTTGAACATATATACATTTTCGTACATTTTCTATTTTTTTAAGCTCATCATTTTTCTTTTCAATTTTTTATATCTTATGTGTAGACCCTTCTCCATTAAGCGATTAAGATGACCCCTGTAATGATTTTTGGGCCGATGACTCCAAGTTAGTTGACCATAGGGTATCGCGTTATGAGAAACCCTTGTGGCTTAATTGCTCGAGTGAAATAGGTTTCAAAAAAGAGTATAAGATAAAATATCTTTTTCATTTAAGGGAACATATTAGAGTTTAGGTCTACTAAATTAATATCAATTCATGTGCAAGGTCACCTTACCAACACATGACGGTCATCCAAATCTCACACACACGACCAAGACTCATTTACAAGATCATAGTGTGTGCAATGCAGATGGTACATGAAGAATCGTATACTAAGCACTCCATATAAACCTAAACAAAGTAATGTAAAATATGCTACAACACATTATTTAAACTCATACTTTGTCACAACACACGTGTTTAAGTAAATAATATATCATCCTGTAATAAAAAAAATTCTCCTTTTTTATTTTTCAAAATTTTTATTTTTTAATTAATAATTTTTGTAAAAAAAAAAAATCAATCTACCTAAAAAAAAAAATGATATACATGCAATAATAAATGAATCACAATTAATAAGCATAAACATACATCAAAAGTACCTAATCAGTTAGGTATACAAATGCTCTTATCCTCAAGAGCACCGTGATCAATTTCAATAATTTTCAGATCACTCTTTTTTTACCCAAACCTTGCTAGAAGTAGAAATATTTATATTTAATTGTTTTAATAACGTGGTCAGTCGACTCACTTGATTAGTAAGAAAGTCAACTCTACTAGATATATCTTGATTTCTATTTCTTTTCACAAGTCTGTTGCACCTAGGCCTTGTGTGTTCCAACTCACCACAATTAAAACATGTAGGAATAAATTTAGGAACAATCCTATATTTCAAATTTTGAACCTTAGATGGAGGAAACATATGTTGTATTGATGATTTCAATTATTGAACAACTGCATTTTTGGTCGTGTTCCTATTTAATAGCTTGCGACACTTAGGTCTTATGTGTCCTACCTTACCACAATGATGATACGTGGGGATGAACCTAGGATCTTTTCAAATAATTTTTTATAAGCCTCCCGAATTTCTATATCACACTTAGATCCCCGAATCAGAAACTGATTGACTCATCTAGATAAAATTTTGGGTCAATGATCGCTATTAAGCTCTGATACCACTTACTAGTTCGACCTAAAATCACCTAATAGGTAAATAATACGAAATTAAAATTATCAATCTAAAGTAACAAGTCACTTTTTGATATGTTCTAGATGCTTAGTCAATCAAGTCATCCTATGTTGAATTGCAACAACAATAAATAAAGCTGTCGAATGTATATACTTTAAGATAGAAGTGGATTTGTGCTTCCCAATGTTAAAATGGAGTTTGTGTTGCTTTCCTAAGGTGTAGTGTTCACAAAAGGGAACTTCTAAGATGGAATCCTTCCCAAAACATCCCTGCTTATGAAGGATATGAAGGCTCCTCTCACTTGCGTGTGAAAATTACCAATTCGATCCTAAGATTACCTAATAGGTGAATAACGTGAAATTAAAATTACAAATCTAAAGTAACAAGTCACTTTTTGATTGTTCTACATGTTTAGTCAATCAAGTCAAGTTATCCTATGTTGAATTGCCACAATAATAAATAAAATTGTAAATAACACAAGATTTGCTGGCGAAGAAAACACTTAACTGGGTAAAAACTCCGGGACCTAGCCAGTAACCTTTACTATAGACAATACGAACTTACAGTATAATCTACCCTAGAAAACCCACAGGACTTGTTGATCTAATTCCTCTAATCTCCAAGAGTTGCTGGAATGTGCTTCACTCACACTTGCTTCCCGATCTTCAGATCTACAATTTTTATGTCTTTTTTTATAAGATCTAATGATTTGAAGGTATTTTGAACCTTCGATGGAAGTTTTTACACTATTAAATATTTTTCACAGTTTGTGCTTTTTAATATGACTAGATCTAGAAATTTTGGAAACCCTAGATCTAAAAATATTGAACGATATGCCTATAACGTCATTTTTCTAGTTGTAAAATCATTTTCTAATGGTTTCATGTTTTTGATTTGGATAAAACCCTTAATTTTATAAACCATCGTAAAAATTTTCAGGAATCTTGACTTGTACTAATTTGTTAAAATTAACTAAAAATCTACAAAATAAGAAAACATAAACACTAGAGAAATTTCTGAAGAAAACGTGGTAGTGATTTATGATTTCGCTTAACCGTTAATTAATTAATTTCTCCACAAGCCCATTAATAAATTACTCATTTACTATGTTAGACCCGATTTTTCAATTTTAGTTAATTACTTCTCTCAAGCGAAATTAACCTTAATTGATTGGTTAACCTAATATATCACTATGTCGATTAAAACCGAACAATCACATTAATCTTTTGTGAACATGGTTCAATGGGTCACCTAGAATTATGGGCATATCTCTATCCCCTATACAAAACCTGTGGTATTTACTATTTGGTTTAAATATACAATCTTCTCTCGAACGATGTATAAATCATTAAACTCAATCATTTAATGACCAAATAAATGAAAGACATTCAACATAATAATAAATACAAATGAAAATAAGCATTTTAACATTAAAAAAAAATTAATTAAAACTAGGTTAACTTCAACCATAAATTTCAATAAAAATACTTAGCCCATGTTATACAAATAATAAAAAGAAGAATATTCATAACAATATATTACAAGTATGACAAACTACTTGAGAAAATACAAGTTATATATAAAACCAGTTTTTTAAGTTTGGTTTTGACTTTTCCAAATATTTTTCCACCTTTCTCGATGTATTTTCCTTACGTGCTGTATGATTTTTCTCCAAAAATGACAAGTAAAAATGAAAAGAAAAATAAAGAAGAAAGAGGAAAAGGAAAAGCAAAAAGGAAAAGAAGAAGACAAACAGAAGTGGCCCGAATTCAAGTTTTAAAAACCTGGACAAAACCAAAAATTTGCAGGCCAAGTCCTTGAGTTTTCAATAAGTAACCAAAAAAGCCCCAATCCCATTTTTTTTCCTTTTTATTTTCTTTTTGATTTCTTTTTGCACACAAGTCCTCTAGTAATTTGCACTCAAAGTCCCTCAACTTTAAACTTGCACAATTTGATCCTCAAAATTTGACATTTCTTTCATTTACGCCCTCTATAAATTGCATCCAATGACCTTCAACTTTCTGAACTTGTTCATTTTGGTCCCCAAATTCATCATTTTGCTCAAATTTGGTCATTTTCTCCACTTTTTTGCCTTATTCTATTTCCTTGGGTGATGTTTACCTACAAAATCAATAATTACATAATTGTGAGTAGAAATTCGCTCCTTTAATCAATATTTAAGCTTATTTAGATATTAAATAAGTGTATAAAAATACACTTATTAATGATGAAAGTGAGGAGCGCAATTTCAAGGACATGGAGCTCTTATGCATAAGCTTCATCGTATCTTATATATGTTATAGTTCTGTACATAAATTTTAGAGTTTAAAATGTAGTGAACAAATGATTATTAAAGCAACAATACAGAAACATGAACTCTCAAACTGTAAAACCAAACCAATAGACCCAAAGCTTCTACAACACAACTAATGCAGTGTCATATGACGTTGAGCTCAAATTTGTACCACATCGGATCATGAATCATTGTCCACATGAATGACAATGGATATACCGAGAAATGAACTTCGCCGGAGATATAAACTTCACCCACTTGGTCACCTCTATATGCTTTCTCTTTTTTGTTATGCCAAGTCCAAGTGAAACAAGTGAAGAAATCTTGTAATTATAGAGCCAAAGAACCATTTGAATTCAAATTCAAATATTGTACTATGAAATAAACATGACTAATAGGGTAATTGACCATAAGATTAAATCCAACAATTGAATTTAATTTAAGATCCATAATACACATCAATTAGCACAATCATTTCAACGTACTCAAGATAAATACTCATATGCCAAGTAGATTTAAGTGATCCACCTCACAAATCTTTACCTTGGTCACATATAATGCACAGTCAAATTCCCGGTTACAAGTGCGATCCATTTGTGTAGTCTTATTTCATCATCATCGCTCATTCCAACTCAGTACCTACTCAACAATTAACCATTATCAGTACTCAATATTGATAAAACATTAGTTGAACTTTCCAGCCGCAAGTACTTTTGTTCCAACATCTGTACGGTTATCATCAATTGTAATTTTAAGCACAATAAAATCGCTGGAAGCTAACTTCTCCCCTAATGAAGTGATACTCCACCTTAATATGTTTAGAACGTTCATGATAAATATGATTTTTACACAACATCAATGAACTTTGACCATCAGTAAAAATCATAGCAATATCATTCAAGAAATTTAATTCACATAGAAGGCCTTTATAAATCATGACATTATCATTCAAGAAGTTTAATTCACAAAGAAGGCCTTTCAGCCACATGCATTCTTTTACAGCTTCAGTTAATGCAACATATTCTGCTTCCGTGCTGGAGAGTGTAACTATAGATTGCAACTGTGATTTTCAACTGATACAATTATCACCTAAAGTGAACGAGCCTTTTAGCTCTAACTTATCACTTCCCTTTTTAAACACTAACCCCCTTTTTAAAGTTCCATCTATGTATCTTAACATGCATTTAAGTGCTGTCCAATGAGGCTTGCTTGGGTTAGATATTAACCTACTCAAGAAACTAACAACATATGCAAGGTCTGGTCTTGTGGTAACCATTGAATACATCACAAGCCCAATGACATTATGATGCGAACCCACGTAGCCATAGTAGCTATAGAACCCACGAAAAATTATAAGAAACTCTAGAAAGCCAAGAATCAACGTTTGAAAAGCTCCACCCAATAAATTATTGAACTAAAGAACCAAAACAATCACTAATAATATCTTGACTCCGTGATCACAAAACTTATAGACCTTACTTATATTGTAAAACGCCAGAAGAATTTAATTCTTGATAAATTCAAAATTAATTTAATGAAGAACATGAAGACAACAATAATATCTCTCAAATTGTGTTCTTTACAAGGAATGGAATGAGTCCTATTTATAAGGAACTCATAAAACCTACTTAAAAACAGAATTAACATACAAAATATCAAGAATTACCATAAAATTAGAGTTTTAAATAAAATAAGATTCTTTCCAGAAACTTGAAAAATTCGGTGCCAAACTTGTAGTATGTGGCGCATAGTATATGGGCATGCAGTTGCGTAGTTCACCCAAAAAAAGCACTCTAATTCTCGGTATAGAGGCATGCAGCCACATAGTTACTTTTTTCAGCTTTCTCGTCTACTGCTTGAATCAAGTTGATCCATCTTGTTTATTCTTCCAATTCTAACATGAAACTTGTTCATTTTCTTGTTGTGATCAATGTTTCGTCCACCGTAACTTGAACAAACAATCCCATAGCCTCCTTGACCTTATTTTCCCGCAACCTCATCATTGGTCCTTCCTCAACGACCAATGGATCCTTCCCGGACTTTTCCTCCTATCCTGGATCACATCATCTCCTTTCTCTTCGAAAGGATTCGACCTTGAATCTATACCTGCATTAAAGAGAGAAAGATTAGAGATATTAATCGTAGTCGAAACATTATACTCACCTGTAAGATCTAATTTCTAGGCATTATCATTGATCTTTCCAATGACTTGGAATGGTCCATCACCTCTTGATTGCAACTTTAACTTCCTTTGATTTGAAAAGTTCTCTTTCTTCAAGTGTACTCAAACCCAATCTCATGGTTCAAATGTAACGCGCTTTCATCCCTTATTTGTTTGAGAAGCATAATTCTTCTTTCCATCTAAACTATCTCTTTTATTCACAGGTAAAGTAATTAAATCCAAAGATGTTAGTAGATTAAAACCATATACCATTTCAAAAGGTGAATTGGAAGTAGTAGAATTCGTGGCCCCATTATATGCAAATTCGATTAATGGTAAACACTCCTCCCAACTCTTCAAATTCTTATTAACAATAGTGTGTAACAATTGTATCATAGGCCTATTAACTACCTCAGTTTACCCATCCGTTTGTGAGAGACAAGTAGTAGAAAACAATAGCTTGGCTCCTAACTTATTCCACAAAATCCTCCAAAAGTGTCTAAGGAACTTAATGTCTCTATCCGATATAATACTTATAGGAATCCCATGTAAGCACGCTACTTTCTCAAAGAATAAGTCTGCAATATTGGTGGTATCATCAGTTTTATGACATGGAATAAAATGTGTTATCTTACTAAATCTATCTACCATCACATATATAGAATCTCTTTCTTTCTTAGTCCTAGGTAAACCCAACACAAAATCCATATACACATCAACCCAAGGTTAATTAGGAACAGGTAATGGCATAAATAAACCCTAAGGTAAAACCTTAGATTTAGCCGTACTAAACACCCTATCAACATCAACTTTCATCTTAAGCCAATAAAAATGTTCACCTAGCATCTCTAAGGTCTTCTTAACCCCAAAATGACCCATTAGACCTCTACTATGTGCTTCACGTACTAATAATTCTCTCATTGAACATTTGGGAATACATAACTTATTTTTGCAAAAGAAATACCCATCATGCCTAAAGAATTTATCCATATCACCCTTATCACATTATTTGTATATATTAGAAAAATCTGGATCATTAGTATACACGTCCTTAACATATTCAAAACCTAGCAATTTAGCACCTAGAGAAGTTAGAGTACCTCCTTGACAAAGCGTCTGCTACTACATTTTCTTTACCTTGTTTGTATCAAATAACATATGGAAATGTCTCGATGAACTCCATCCACCTTGTATGTCTCTTGTTTAGCTTACCTTAACCCCTTAAATGCTTCAATGACTCATGGTCGGTGTGAATCACGAACTCCTTTGGGCACAAGTAGTGCTGCCATGTTTCCAAAGCTCGAACAAGTACATACAGCTTCTTATCATATGTATGATATTTGAGAGCTACTCCACTTAACTTTTCTCTAAAGTAAGCTATTGGCCTTCGTTCCGTTATATTTTTGATGGCCCTGTAGTCAACACAGATCCTCTGTGTTCTATTTTTCTTTGGCACAAGTAGTACTGACATGATACATTAACTCATATCTTCCTCATACACCATTTACTTATCAATTCTTCCACTTGCCTTTGAAGTTCCTTAGTCTTCTCGGGATTACTCCAATAAGCCAACCGGTCTGGAATGATAGCTCCATGTACGAAATCAATTTGATGTTCAATTACTCGATTGGGTGGTAGCCCACTAAGCATGTCCTTCAGGAACACGTCTTCAAACTTTTGCAACAATGAAGTAGCCAAATTAGAGAGGGTGTATTAGCTTCCTTAAGATTGATGAATGACTCCTTATAAACCAACAAGATCATTAGTTGGTTCTCAAATACTGCCATCTTCAACTCACTCTCTTTTGTAAAGAAATTCACTTCGACTTTTCTCTCTTCTAACATGACTTTTTATCTTTACTCTCTTGTGACTCCACTTTTTTTTTCTCATTTTTAGTCACCTCACTATTTTCTCTTTTACTCTGTTGTTGTAAAAGATCAATCTCACTCTATTTTTCTCTTAATCTTTTTTCTTCCTTACATTTCAATTTGATTTGATCTTCATGCACTAGTTGTGTTGTAACGGTGTAAGAGTAATATATTTTTCATCCTTAATAAAGCAGTACCTATTTTTGTACTCATCATGAATCACATTCCTATCATATTACCATGACCTCCCCACCACAATATGCCCGACATGCATAAGAATTACATCACACATCACTTCATCATGATACCTCCCAATTGAGAAAGTCACCAATACTCGACTATTCACTTTATCCTCTCCACATTCATTCAACCATTGCAATTTGAAAGGCCTAGGATGTTTTAACATAATTAATCCCAGTTTTTTAACAAGTGTAGTGCTAGCCACATTGGTATAACTACCCTATCAATAATCATACTACATACCTTGTTGTTAACGTGTCATCTCGTATGAATATGTTTTCCTTTTGTTTCTCCAAATCATCGTGTAACCAATAGCTCCCTCACTGCACACTCTTCTTTCTCCCCATCAATAGCATCTTCCAATTTCGGCATGTCATCATATTCACCCTCACTATCACTCACCACTTTCCCATTGTGCGCAAGATCATCGCCCTTTTGTTTGAATATTGAGGAGCAACGTGTCTCGATTCCAAGCATCTAAAATACTTGATATCTTGATTCCCGGGGGTTGGGATTTCAATCTTTCTTTTTGAAACAGCCCCATCATCTTTATTGTTATCCCACTTTGATTTCCAAGAAGAGTTAGAACCCGAAGAACCCCGATGAATATCTAGTTGTCCCCTTCCGCTTCAATTGTCTTTCCACCTTCATAACTACATGTAGCATGTCTTCCAACTCACATAATGTTGCAACTCTACCACATTAGCTATCTTCCAATTCAAACCATTCAAAAATCGGGCCATGGTGGCCTCCTTATCCTCCTCTACATTCGCTCTAATCATGACAATTTCAATTTCCTTATGATAATCCTCCACACTCCGAGAACTTTGGTAGAGACTTTTCAATTTTTGATGAAACTCCCTATAATAATGATTAGGCATGAACCTCTTCCTCATGATAGCCCTCAATTCTTCCCATGTATTAATAGGCCTCTCACGATTTTTCCTTATAGATGTCACTACTTGATCCTACCAAATGATAACATAATCGGTAAATTCAAGTACCGAAATCTTTACCTTCTTTTCCTCTAAGTAGTTGTGGCAATCAAATATCAACTCTACTTTCTTTTTCCACTCCAAGTATGCCTCTGGATCACTCCTTCCTTTAAATGACAGAATTGTTATTTTGATATTGCCTATACTTCTATCAACACTATTTCCTATAGCCTATCTACCCCTCCTTTCATGCCTAACTCCTCTATCTCGCATTCTTCCAGTTCGACATCCACCAATGCATCCTCATTAACATCACTATCCGCTTCAAGTTCACCAACAAAACACTCTATGATCCCGCCTACCTTGCCTCCTTGTGTTAAAAACTTCTCTAGGTTGTTCCCTACGCAAATTAGCAAGTAATGTGTCTTACCTCTCCATTCACGCAAAGGCCTATCCATCCTATCTCCTATATCACCAAACATCATTTCAAATCGTCGTATCATCTTCTCTGTCATGATGACTTGACTATTTTTCCCGTTTAAAGTAGAATCGTCTATGTCGAACATCCTAAATCTAGAATAATATTTGTCTTACGTGTATACACTCGTGTATCACTCAATTTGGCTATTTTCATATATTAATCTCACCATTCTACCTTTATTCACTCAATACTTTCTTGCAAGTGCTTCAAAGAATTGAGTAAGGAACGTGATCTATAATGATTCAAGAAGATAGAAATTTTAACTTTGAATGAAACCCTAAGAATAAATTCAAGAAAGCATTTCTTGAATTCAAATTGGACACTTTTGAATTTGGATTCTTCTTTTCCTCAAATAAATGAAAATGTATACTGCTAACAGTTTTTTTTTCTCAGAAATCAACTAGATACCAGCAAAAGAAACAAAACTAATTTGGATGCTAAATTAGCACACAAACAAGTTTGAAATTTCATGGATTGGAGACGAATAAATTGAAGAACGTGGAGAACGAAAAACAAAGACTCAAACAAAAGCAAACAAAAATATAATTTTGATTTTTGGAGTCTTGCTCTGATACCAACTTATGTGAACCAAAGTAGCAATAGTAGCTACGGAACCCATGACAAATTAGAACAAACCTAAGAAGGCCAAGACTCAACGTTTGAAAAGCTCGACCAATAAATTGTTGAATTAAAGAATCAAGACAATCGCTAACAATATCTTGACCTCGTGATCACAAAATCTATGAAACTTATATTGTAAAACGCCACAAGAATTTAATTCTTGATAAGTTCAAAATTAATTCAATGAAGAAGGAGAAGACAACAATATGTCTCGCAATAATATCTCTCAAATTATATCCTTTACAATGAATGGAATGAGTCCTATTTATAAGGAACTCATATACCTCGTTAAAAACAGAACTAATATTCAAAATATCAAGAATTACCATAAAACTAGAGTTTTAAATAAAATAAGATTCTTTCCAAAAAAAACTGAAAAATTTGGTGCCGAACTTATAGTATACGGCTGCATAGTTTATGAGCATGCAGTCCCATGGTTCTCGGTATAGAGGCATGCGGTCGCATGCCTAGGGTTGCATAGTTACTTTCTTGAGCTTTCTCATCCGATGCTTGAACCAAGTTGATTCATCTTGTTTCTTCTTCCAAGTCAAACATGAAACTTATTCTTTTGCTTGTTGTGATAAATGTTTCGTCCACCGTGACTTGAGCAAGCAATCCCACAGCCTCCTTGACCTTCTTTGCCCACGACCTCATCATTGGTCCTTCCTCAACGACCAATGAATTCTTGTCCAAATTTACTCTCGTATCCTGGATCACATCACATTAGTATATGAACATTACTCGTTTCATGCAATTCTTCTTTAGTTTTAAGGCATTGTGCAGAAGAAAAACTTATGTGTGCAGCTAACAGTACATTGACAGATTTAGCAAATTTTATACCAAATTATGTTATCACTTTATCCAAACAAGACTCTTAATTAATAGTCATCCTATTATTGACCTTATTTCTTTTAATAGCCATGCAAAGAATTTTTATTGCCTCTCCAAATTCTTTCATGTCAAGTTCCGATTTTAAAATGTTTTTCATCTTTATGATTTCAACTTTACTAGAGTTAGCAAGCAACATATCATCCACATATAACAATAAATAAACTTCACCACCTACTTTAGAGTGATTAAAATACAGACATGCATCAAATTCACTCCTCTTAAAACCAATTTTAATTATATAAGCATCAGATTTTATATACCATTGCCTAGGACTTTGAGTAAGACCATACAAAGACTTTTTAAGCAAACACACAAGTTTCGATTTTATTCTCACCTCGAACCCTTGAGGTTGAGACATGTAAATCAATTCATCCAACTCATCATGAAGAAAAGTCGTCTTAATATCTAGTTGTTCCAATTTCCAAACATACCGGACAACTAAGGCTAACACTAACCTAATAGTTTTATAGTTAATGACCGGTGAGAATACCTCATTATAGTATATCTCCTCTCTTTGAGTAAAGCCTTTGCCACCAACCTAACTTTATATGTTAAAAGGTCTTTAGGTCCTACTCCTTGTAACTTGTAGATCCAATTACAACAGACTACGTTTTGATTCTTTAGTTTTTCAACCAACTTTCAATTCTCATTTTTGTTTAAAGACTGTGTCTCTTCTCTCATAGCATTTTTCCAACTTTTAGAATTTTTATAGGTAACTGTTTCCTTAAATGAAGCCAGTTCAACTGATTTCAGGTTCACCTGAAATTAGGATAAATTCCATCAAGTTTGAAGAGACGTATTTCATATTGGGCTTCACTTGTCTTCTCTTCATATTCCTCACTAATTGGTAATCATCCAAATTAGTACCTGGAGATGTTTCTTGATTAGGAACAAAAGTTTCAAGAATTTCAAGTTCTGGTTGTTCTATTATTACTTCTTGATTAGATTCTTCTTGAGGTTGGATTTCACTATCCTCTGGATGATCATCTAATCTCTTTACCTCAAACTCCATCTTCTTTCCAGTAGACGATTTTCTTTCCTGAGTCTGTTTGTTGTAACTGTATATGTTTTTAATGCAAGACATATCAAGTTCATTGAACTTGACATCTCTACTGTTAATAATCTTAATACACTTCACACCTAAAATCCATAGTCTATATCCTTTCACTCATCCTGGATAACTTAACATCACACACGTAGTAGCCCTAAGGTCTAATTTGTCCTCAACCTGATATGCATAAACCGCACAACCAAACACTCTAATGTGTGACAAATCTAGGATTTTTCCAGACCACAACTCTTGGGGAATCTTGAAGTTAACAGAAGAAGAAGGTGACCTATTTTATCAAATGGGCAGCAATATATACTGCTTCACCCCAGGAACCTTTAGACAATCCTAAACTAATCATCATACATCTAACTTTATCCATTAAAATTTGATTCATCCTCTCCACCACCCCCATTTTGCTGGGGTATGTCTCACAGTCCTGTGACTCCTTATACCATTTCCATTGCAGAAACTAACAAATTCAAAGTTTCAAAACTATAAAGTATTGTCCGTCCTAAAAGTTTTCACACATTTTCCCATTTAGTTTTCAACTAAGGTAAGTTAGGACTTAGACTTACCAAAAGTTTCAACTTTGGATTTAAGGAAATACACCCAAACTTTCCTCCAGTGGTCATCAACAATGGACAAAAAAAATATGTTCCCTCCATGTGTATGATGTTTTTCTGAACCCTACAAATCTACATGAATGTAGTCCAACGACCTCTTAGTGTTGTGTTCACCTATCCCAAAACTAACCCTGTATAACATTCCTAGAACACATATCTCGCAAAAACTTAAAGGTATAACACTATCTTTACCAAGTAAATTCTGGTCACCAAGATATTTCAACCCCTTGTTCCCAATGTGTCCCATCCTTTTGTACTAAAGATCTTATCTATCTTCACAAACAGAAGATAATACTGACTCTTTGCTGCCTAAGGCTTCACCTTGAAGAACATATAGCAATTTCCTATTGGGACCTTCCATAACCACTAGAGACCCTTTTACAAATCTTTAAAGAACCAACATGAGATCTGAACTCATAACCTTTTACTTCTAGAGTGTCTAAGGAAATAAGATTCCTTGCTAGGCCTGGGACATACCTAACACCTCTAAGGGGTATAATAATGCCATCATGCATCCTATAGCAATATCACATACTCTCTCTACATTGTGTGTGCTATCATTTCCCAAGTATACTTTCGTAGGATTCACATATCTATAGTTATAAAACCAAGACTTAACAGGATACCTATGAACAGTGGCACTTGACTCTAAAATCCACTCAATGTTACAACCAATATTAGAAACATTCATGACATATATGTTATCATGAGCATGATCTACATCAGTGTCAAAGTCTTTGACATTTCTTTTTAAGGTCATTACAGTCTATCTTGAAATACCCTAACTTACCACAATGAAAGTATTTCTTACCATTCTTATCTCTAGACTTGGATCTACCCTTCGATTTCCCTCTGCCCTTCTTACTTTGAAAGTAGTTCTCCCCCATCTCATTCATTCCTATAACAAACAAACTCTCTTCTCTCGAGCTACACTTCGACTTTTTCTTAAGCTCTAGCTCCCTAGTCTTCAAAGCATCAGTACAATATCTTGGGTCAAAATATCCATAGTATACGTGATAGCATTCCTAACATCTCTATAAGATTCAGGCATAGCATTTAAAAGTATAATTGCTAGATACTCATCATCAAATTTCTTATAATTGTGGGCCAAACACTTGACGAGTCTGTTAAAGTCACCTAAATTGGATTCAAGATCCTTTCCCGGGTCCAACTTAAAAATGAAAAGCTTTTTAAGCAAATGTATTTTGTTTGGAAGAGATTTTTACAAAAATAGTTTGTCAAGTGCTTTCCACAACTCTTTGGTAGTCTTATATTTTTCAACTTGTCCTAACACATCATCAAATAAATGCAATATTATCAAATTATGTGCAATTTCATTCATCTCAGTAATTTTGTTCGATTTAGCTTTTAATGCATCATGATATTTTTGGTTTGTCAAGACCATTAGAAACTTTTTGTTGGATTAAAATAACTTTCATTTTTTGCTTCCAAATTGAATAATCTCCCTTACCATTGAATTGTACAAATTCAACTCGAGAGGCTATGGTAGCAAAATAACGTCTTTATCGATCTACATCCTTCACTAACCGCCCTAATTTATCCAATAGCTGCAGAAATTCAAGAAAACACCACTGAGCTGCCAACATAAAACCTTTTTCCACTTCACCTTTCTCTCCGAGGCTATATATGCTCCCACAGTGCACCAATTGAAATCCAACACCACTAGGTGGTCAGATATTTCTTAAGAAACAAATTATCTTTTCACCTCCGGCCAATTTCTCTTCACACGCTAGACTTTTGTCCTCATGCGCCGCCAGTAGATTCTATTTATCATCCGGAGTCTGAAAAATGGGTTTAAAGATTCGAGTTTATTAGTTTTCGACCAAACCCGAACCCCTTCCACTTCAAATCTGATTTTCAGGTTGTTTTAACACTTTATACCACTAGTCTAAACTCTGATACCATTTGTAGAGTTTAAAATGTAGTGAGCAAATGTTATTACAACTACAATGTAGAAACATAAACTTTTAAAGTGTAAAACCGAATCAATAGATCCAAAGCTTCTTCAACACCACTAATGAAGTGTTATATGACGTTAAGCTCAGATTTGTGCCACACTGGATCATGTACTATCGTCTATGGGAATGGCAATGGATATACCAAAAAATGAATCCGTCCGAAGCCACAAAGAATTTCGTCAGAAATATGAACTTCTTTTACTTGGTTATCTCTATATGCTTTCTCTCTTTTGTTATGGCAAATCCAAGTGAAACAAGTGAAGAAGTCTTGTAATTATTTTAATAAATAAAATAATTATTTAGTCAAAACATATCCTTTTACTTAAAAATAGATTTTCTTGAAAATATACTATATACTAGAACAAGAGTTATCAGCAATGGAAATTAGCAACGGAACAAGTACTGTTGCCAAAATTTTAAAACTGAAATATCTCATAGCATTAGCAACCAATTTCCTGTTGGTATTGTTCTATTGCTATTGTGTCACATGTTAAATAAAATGCCACAAAAATTATATTAGTTTACTAATTATTAAGACCCTATTTAGTGTATTTGAATAAGTTGATAAAAATTGTCAAAATCAATAATTAATTTTAACCACACACTTCATGAGATCGGCACATTTTATCGAATTTAACATTTTAAATCTCTTTTTTTGTGATGCACACTTGAATATCCAGTAACATTTTTGAATTCTTGTTTTGCATTCCAACAGTCACGATATCATTGATAAAATTGTTGANATTTTTTGGGTCGTCAAGAGCTTTAGAAACTTTTTGTTGGATTAAAATAACTTTCATTTTTTGCTTCCAAAAGGAATAATCTCCCTTACCATTGAATTGTACAAATTCAACTCGAGAGGCCATGGTAGCAAAATAACGTCTTTATCGATCTACATCCTTCACTAACCGCCCTAATTTATCCAATAGCTGCAGAAATTCTAGAAAACACCACCGAGCTGCCAACATAAAACCTTTTTCCACTTCACCTTTCTCTCCGAGGCTATATATGCTCCCACAGTGCACCAATTGAAATCCAACACCACTAGGTGGTCAGATATTTCTTAAGAAACAAATTATCTTTTCACCTCCGGCCAATTCCTCTTCACACGCTAGACTTTTGTCCTCATGCGCCGCTAGTAGATTCTATTTATCATCCGGAGTCTGAAAAATGGGTTTAAAGATTCGGGTTTATTAGTTTTCGACCAAACCCGAACCCCTTCCACTTCAAATCTGATTTTCAGGTTGTTTTAACACTTTATACCACTAGTCTAAACTCTGATACCATTTGTAGAGTTTAAAATGTAGTGAGCAAATGTTATTACAACTACAATGTAGAAACATAAACTTTTAAAGTGTAAAACCGAATCAATAGATCCAAAGCTTCTTCAACCCCACTAATGAAGTGTTATATGACGTTAAGCTCAGATTTGTGCCACACTGGATCATGTACTATCGTCTATGGGAATGGCAATGGATATACCAAAAAATGAATCCGTCCGAAGCCACAAAGAATTTCGTCAGAAATATGAACTTCTTTTACTTGGTTATCTCTATATGCTTTCTCTCTTTTGTTATGGCAAATCCAAGTGAAACAAGTGAAGAAGTCTTGTAATTATTTTAATAAATAAAATAATTATTTAGTCAAAACATATCCTTTTACTTAAAAATAGATTTTCTTGAAAATATACTATATACTAGAACAAGAGTTATCAGCAATGGAAATTAGCAACGGAACAAGTACTGTTGCCAAAATTTTAAAACTGAAATATCTCATAGCATTAGCAACCAATTTCCTGTTGGTATTGTTCTATTGCTATTGTGTCACATGTTAAATAAAATGCCACAAAAATTATATTAGTTTACTAATTATTAAGACCCTATTTAGTGTATTTGAATAAGTTGATAAAAATTGTCAAAATCAATAATTAATTTTAACCACACACTTCATGAGATCGGCACATTTTATCGAATTTAACATTTTAAATCTCTTTTTTTGTGATGCACACTTGAATATCCAGTAACATTTTTGAATTCTTGTTTTGCATTCCAACAGTCACGATATCATNTTTTGTGATGCACACTTGAATATCCAGTAACATTTTTGAATTCTTGTTTTGCATTCCAACAGTCACGATATCATTGATAAAATTGTTGACAAAGCATGTGTGGATTTTGATATACAAACGAGACTAAAAAATTTAAAGGTCCTTAATTTACATACAATATTGGATTCAATTTTTATTTTTTTGGAAACATAAATTGATTAGATATTATAAATTGAGCTATATTAGATCTAGGGTTCGAGAATGGAAAAAAGGACGCCGCAATTTCGCTAGACTGTCTCCATGACTTTGCTCGAGCGTCAGAAACAGAACATTGTCGCTTGCCTACATTTTTGCCTTCGCTCGAGAGACTACCTATTGCTAAGCTCTCACTTGAGCGATAGGGTTATTCAGATAATTTTAATTCGTGTTTTTAAGGCTTTTCATCCGGTCCATTGAACTCTAAACCTACAGTATATATACTAGCACACCTTTGAACATTTTTCTAAGGTTGAACATTGAGAGAACATATAGTGTTTCATATCCACTTCATCAAATTCATCCATAACTTTCAACATTGATTGTTTGATTTGTTCTTGGTGGTGAAAACATCAAACCCATTTAATCCAAATACCAAACCGCTACTTCCTAAACATCTGTCAGATTTCTAAAGATCAAGGGAAGGTGATAGGAGTTCCTGTTGTTGGAGAACGTAGAGTTCTTCATTGATCCAAAGGAGATAGATGAATTCATAAAGCTGGGAGTTGGTGTAGAAGCACGCAATCCAAGAGGGTCGTGGGAATTACAGTCAGAAGATCAGAAAGTATTAATGGTAGTCAAGTTTGACGGACTGTAAGTTCATAATTAGTTTATAGTGGATTGCTGACTGGCAAAGTGCCCTACCCAGTTGGAGTTTCTCCATGATCATTCTCTTGTTGTTACTGTTTTATATAACTGCGGTAATTCAACCTAGAAAAATTGGACTATGTGATTAATCATCTAGAAATAATTTCTTGTTGACCCGAATTATTTGTTAAAATAATTGAAGAATTCTAATTGAAGTGCATGTCAAGAAGAACTCAGTTTGAAATGCTATTGTAGTCCTATGTCAAGTTGAAATTCTATTTGGAAGCCCATTGTGAGTTGGAATTTGTTTTCAACTCGATTTTTTGGTATCCTACTTCATCAATAACTTTACTAGGAGGCTTTGGACATCTCATACATATTTTCTATAAATATTAGGCTCTTCTATACAATATAATAAATGTGAGCAAAGAGATTACTAGAACTTTAGGATCAATTTTATATTTCTCCATTATTATTGGTGCAATAAAATCTCCTAATTCTTCTACCATATTTTCTTGTCTTCTTTTATTCGTTTTCTTGTGATCAAATACTTTACTATTATGATATATAACTTCAACATCTAAATTGGTGGCTGGTTTCATATCAAGTGGTATTGAGCGATACGGGATCCTCGAATTCCCAACAATTGGTATCAGAGATTCTGGGCATAATTAACACAATAAGTGGTATTAGAGCGATTCTAGTATCTTGTTTGTTTCACAACAAGTGGTATCATAGCTAAGGTTTACAATTTCGCAAGAGCCTAGGGTTTGATTTGTTAGAGATTTTTTGTTCGTGATGGCTTCCACGAAATATGACATTCTGCTTTTAGATTGAAGACTAGATTTTCGCTATGGCAGATTAAGATGTGTGCAGTACTCGTACAATAAGGTTTGGATGATGCGTTACTGAGAATTGACAAGATGCTCGCAACTTTGACTGCGGAGGAAAAATTACAGAAGGATAACAAGGTAGTTTTTCACATTCATCTTCATCTATCGAATACCATTCTTCAAGAGTTTTGAAATAGGGTTTATCAGTTGCTTTATGGTTGAAGTTGGAGCAATTGTGCATGACTAAATTTTAACAAGCAAATTGCATCTCAAGCAGCGTTTATACTCTCATCAAATGGCAGAAGGAGGATCATTAGAAATTTAAAGAGATGGTCACTGATTTGAAAAACTCTAGGAATAAAGTATGGTGAAGAAGATCTTGCCTTGATCCTATTTTGTTTATTGTCCACTTCGTTTTCTTCATCTGGAAACACGATATTGTATAGTCCTGATACTCTCACCATTGATGAGGTGTATGATACTTTGTTCTCAAAAGAGAAGATGAAGCATCTGGTTTCAGAGGTCAAAGATGGAAGTTACCTTATTGCTCATGGTGGTTATGGAAGGGGTAGATCGAAATCTAAGTTCAATAATCACATTTGTAACTTCTGCAAGAAGAATGGGCACTTAAAGAAAGATTGTTACAAATTGCAAAATAAAGAAAGGTTGGCTGCAAGTCAATATGTGAAATAATTAAAGACTTCAGGTGAAGCAGACTTCGCAAAAAATATTGTAAGTGAGGGAGATCTCTTAGTTATTTTTGGCATCAAGTCTAAACCCGAGGAGGATTGAATTCTGGATTCAGCGTGTTGTTTCATATGTGTCCTAATAAAGACTTGTTTACTACATATGAAACCATTTCCAAAGGTGTCTTGGTTATGGGAGACAACACACATTGTCGGGTTACTGGAATTGATACGATCAAATTGAAGTTATTGGATAGGACAATTAGAACACTTGGCCATGTTCGAAATGTTTCGAATTTGAAGAAGAATCTCATCTCATTGTATATATCCTTAATTCAAAGGGTTATGAGTTCTTTGGTGGATATGTAGCTTTAAAAGTTTGTAAGGGTGCCCATGTTGTATTGGATGGACAAAAAAGGTCTCAGCTATACATCTTGTAGGGTCATGTAGATTTTAGAAGAGTCAATTAGCACATGTTCGGTACTGTGGTGGACATTCAGTTTGGTACAATACCTTTAAGAGCTCATAAATGGTCGGATTTGAAGAATACAACTTAGTGGAGTTCATGAGATATGGATAATGCCGTTTTGCCACCATTACCTGCAATGCCATTATATTCAAATGCTAGGGATGGACCTAGTGGTAAAGAGGTATGTGGGTGTTGATTTTGTTGATCATGTTTTTAGCGTAGTAGAAGGTGTACAATCTAGCAAAGAATCTTCTTTAAAAACATTTGTGTTTGATTACGCTTTGGGGTATGTTATAGCCCAATTTGGTGAATTTTAAAATCATTATGATTTTTTGGGAATTTGAGGTAATTCTGCAGAGTAGTGCTTGGACTCATTTGAAGATGTTGAATATTTTGTGTTTGATTGGAGAAATCAGTTTTGGTTATTGTTGAAAAGTCGGTTCATTCCTTGCAGATGTATTTTCTTCTCCAAGTGGAGAATATTGGAGCTTTGTTCGTTGTAGTGAAATTCCTGTCAATGTGGAGATTGTTAGAATTTGGGTATGACCTGAATTCCTTGTTGAAGTAATTGAAGAATTCTAATTGAAGTGCACGTCAAGAAGAATTCAGTTTGGAATGCCATTGAAGTCCTATGTCAAGCTAAAATCCTATTTTGGAAGATCATTGGGAGTTGAAATTTGTTTTAGACTCGATTTTTTGGTATCCCACTTCGTCAACAACTCTACTAGGAGGGTTTGAACATCCCCTACATATTCCCTATAAATATTAAGTTCTTCTATACAATTTAATAAATGTGAAAAAAGAGATTACTAACTTTAAGATCAATGGTATATTTCTCCATTTTATTGGTGCAATAAAATCTCATAATTCCTCTGTCATATTTTCTTGTCTTTTTTTATTCGTTTTCTTGTGATCAAAATATTTCATTATTGTGACATATAACTTCAACATCTCAATTTGATGGTTGGTTTCATATCAAGTGGTATTGAGCGATACGTGATCTTTGAATTCCCAACAATTGTTATCAGAGATTCTGAGCATAATTAATACAACAAGTGGTATCAGAACAATTCTGGTATTCTTGTTTTGCATTCCCGATATCATTGATAAAATTGTTGACAAAGCATGTGTGGATTTTGATATACAAATGGGACTCAAAAATTTGAAGGTCCTTAATTTACATACACTATTGAATTCAATTTTATTTTTTGGAACATAAACTAATTAAATTAAAATGTCATCTTACACGAACTGTGTGAGAAAAGAAAGGAAATATTCGACCCGCCTCTTATTAGTCGAAAAGAAATAATAAATGCTAGATTATGGGCCACTCTATTTGTATTTCGTTAAGGACACTAAAAGTAGCTGGTAAACCATGGAATGGAGGACGGGCAATGGACGGCAGTTTTGGGCTCTACATAGTTCGCAAAATGGATCTCAGGAATCGTCCAACAATCCATATTATAATGGGAAAAAAATCATATATATTATAAAAATAGAGAGAATAAGAAAAGAGAATAAGAGAAGTCTATGACTTGTGTGTATTATTATGAGAACCAGAGCCCTATATTTATAGGGTCTAAAAGGAGAGTTACAGTTGGAATGAAATACACTTTCTGAACTAGAGAAGACTTATGATAATACTAAATAATCA
>CAIGRF010051398.1:0-15011 GCA_903798235.1 Fraxinus ornus
TGCCTGAAAATACTCAAAACGGCCAAATGGCCGTTCTGAGTTTCCTTCACAATTTTTTTTTTTTCGAAAACGTATTTTCGAAAATAGGAAAGAGAACGCGTTTTTATTGTTTTGAAAAACTGAAAACAGAAAACGACCCCAAAACGACAAAGAGAACAGGGCCTAATATTTTCAATTTTCCATAAAAGCTAATCGAACAATAAGAGTCGAATTAAGATTATTTTCCCTGAATTGTGTTTTTATAAGCTCTAAAATTTTCGATATAACTGAGTAAATTCACCTTCATTTCTGCTGACTCAACAAAACATGTGCAAATACCACAAGATAAACCAGGCTATAACCCATGTGTGAAAAATAGAAACATAAGAAGACAGACACAGCTCAATTTTCTAATATATGAATTTGATATCCCTATGGTCTATTTTGTTGTAATTTTGGGACAGGCTGGGGCTCAATTGAATGGGCCATCTAATACCAGGGGCCACCTTTGTCCAACTTATCCATAACACAATCACAGTCTACAGCTAAATTCATGGCTCAACTTTAAATACAGAAAACAGAGTCAGATCAGTGGAGACTGAGGAGTAAATTGGAGCACAACCACCTACATTAATTACATACACAGACAAAACATGTATGATTTTTATTGGTTAAAATGTACACAATAATTCTAGTCATGCTTCATGACCACTCCAACTCTCTTTATAGATTACAAGACGAACATGATAGCTGAGTTTAAAAAGTTCATTTAAGTTCGGAACAAAAATTTGAAGAAAAAGATGCTATTATTTTCTTTTTTCACTGCAATCAAGGACTGAGCGGTGAACAAAATGAAGTTGATCCCTCATGGGTAAGTCATGAAAGTGTAGAGACTGTGTGGAAAAAGGCAATTGATGGACTTTAATGCACGCCAAGAAAACTAACTGTGAGTTTCACAACAATAATAATCAATTATTTCTACTTATTTTAGAATTTTATTCAGTGCACTACGGTCTCTTCATTCACAAAACATAATGTATTAATTCCTGCTTCTCTTTGTCCCCACACACTTAAAAGCAGCTCATTCATGGCTGCCCCAAACCTCTTTCTCTTTACCCACACAATAACCCCCTTTTTATTACTCTCTTCAGTTTTGTATCTTCGTTTTTCTTATTTTTTCTTCAGCACAAAGCATAATTCTTGCTTTCATAAATTCTCCTCTTTTGTGCTTTTTCCTTGTACTGGTTGCCATTTTCTTTACTGGTTGTGTAAGCAATTGAGCGGGCAGCAATGGGAGGAGGAGTGGCTCAATGTTTCAATATTTATCTTCTTATCGTGTTTCTGCTTCTTCTTTGTGAGTATTTCTAGCTTTATGTTGAGGTTTTTTTAAGGATTTTACTTCTTTTGTGAATGATCTGTTTGTTATAGTACTTGAAAAATGCTTGTTTTTTCAAGAAACCTTCCGTTTTAATTGTTTTTTGTGCAATGTCGAATTTGGAAAATTAAGGTTCTAAAATATTGTGATTAAAATTAAATTCAACAGAATTGGTGTCGATTTGATATTCATTTGGTTGCACTGGATATTGCAATTTTTGTGTTGTTCTGAGATTATATGTGAAGATTTTTTTCTGAAAGGTAAAAATTTAGGGTTTTGAGTCGGGAACATGGAGAAGTTATCTATTTTTATCGACTGGGTGGCCATGGCATATGGTGCACAAGAATTAATAAAATTCTTTTCTTGTTACGTCTGTGAAGCATTTTTGACAATCATATGTACCTGTGCAAATCCGAAACCTATTAAGAACATGTTTGCCTAAAATTAAAGCCACTTTTTTTTAGGTGAACTTACTTTTATTTTAGACTTAGCCCAACATACTCTGAGACTAATTAAAATTATCTACAGATTAATTGGTGATACTGAAAAAACATGAAATTTTGTTGAGACTAAGAATATTTAAAAGCTAAAAAGGACATTGTTGTTTAACAAAAAGGAAATTTTACTTCTTGAGACTTCTTTACTTTCAATTGATTATCTGGGTGGTGTAAAGCTTTTCAATCAACTTTCTTGCATCTCCATCCTTGTACTGCCGTCAAAGTTGTTTTACAACTTTAGAAAGATCAACGAGAAACAGGTAAGCAACAAATGATGGGAACATAACCTTTGAAAGTGTGATAGTTAGCTGCACAAAGTGAAAACGATAATTTTCTTTTTTTGGAGAGCATGAATTGCTGTCTTTGATAGTTCTGTCATTCAACATTTGACAATAAGCATGAGAAATTGGAAAACTGGGGGTAAGTTTCGGTTCTCAATATTGCTACGTGCATGAAAGCACTGTGTGCAAATGATGTATATGATTTACATTCCTGCGAGTCGATCCGTAGAATGTAAGAAACCCTCTCTTGGTGTATATGGATATGGTCTATTCTGCAATTGACTCTCCTGATAACACGTTCTTTTACAGGCTTGCATGAATCCTGTTGCACACCATCAAATTATCTCGAAGGTTCTGTCATAATGGATAAAAGAGCGGATGCACTTTTGCCTGAGAATTCCCCGACTGCAGCTCCTCTGCCCCTACTTCCTCTTCTTGCACCTTCTCCATTGGCACCATTTACGAATAGCACTGTCCCAAAATTATCTGGTTTGTCTTTCATGCTAAACATATTTGATGGTTCTAGACCGTTTAATTTGTAGAAGTGATTCACATATTAATTTCATTTTATTTGCCTTCCTCGCAGGGCTCTGTATGCTGAACTTTACAGCTGTTGGAAAGATGATGAGTGTGACATCAACTGATTGTATGGCTGGATTTGCACCATATTTAGCTAATGTAGTGTGCTGTCCACAACTGGAAGCCATTTTAGTCATTCTCATTGGTCAATCTAGTAAAGATACCAATACACTTGCTCTGAATGGGAAACTTGCGACTCATTGCCTGTCGGATCTTGAGAAAATCTTAGTGAGTCAGGGGGCCAATGACAGTCTACCGAATATGTGCTCTATTCATCCGTCAAATCTTACTGAAGGTTCTTGCCCGGTTAATGATGTTAGTGAGTTTGAGAGCACAGTAGATACATCTAACCTTCTTGCTGCCTGTGGGAAAATAGATGCTGTGAATGAATGTTGTGAGCAGGTTTGTCAGAATGCTATATCAGAAGCTGCTAAAAAGCTAGCTCAAAAAGTTTATGATCTTCTGAGCCTGGATGGTACGCACGCGTTGTCTGACCACTCAACTAGGGTCAGTGATTGTAGAAGTATCGTTCTCCGTTGGCTGGCAAGCAAACTTGATCCTTCTCATGCAAACGAAATTCTTCGAGGATTAACTAATTGCAAAATTAATAAAGGTGAGATGTAACTGTGAAAGGTCTAAGCTGTTGGAACCTGTTTAATTGAACACCTTTCTTCCCATTTCTCCACCATTAGTTTGTTGCCTTCTATGGGGTGCGCTCGCTCGCATTTTTGGTATGGATATCGCATGTTTAGAAGAGTCTTGGACTCGTAAATATGGAGGACATGCGACAAAAGTGTACACTTGTATATCTGTGAAACCTAAGTTTGTTGATTACATGTTTTTGATGTACCTTTAGTTCTAATTCTTACCTGTTCCTTTAGTTCTAATTCTTACTTCTTTATTAATAGGAGTAGCCTAAAACCTTTCATGTTGGTTTGATAGCTTACATTTGGTCTAGGTGAAAAAAATGACTCAACATTGATTATGATCTCTAGCTTGTACAATCGTGGTCATAAATTTTGTTTCTAAATAGTAAATACAATATGAATATGTGACTTGGAAAAAAAATGTGCTTTTTGTGCTTTGTCTTTCCTTTTGTTAGAAATTATATTGTCATTTTTAAGTTGGGAAATTGCATTGTTTGGACTTGTTAGTGTCTCTAAGACAAGTCTCCCTTATGAACAATGTAAAATGGGCCATTGCACAATTAAATTGTTAGTAACCCACAACTTCTTAAGCAATGCAACTCCTTTGGCTCCAGATACTTCATGATGTCTGTCCCTACGGCCTTCACGTAACCATTGAATTTATTGAAGTTCTGGGATAAACATATTTTGTTTTATTCTGTAATTTATTTTACCATGCAGAAGTTTAACTATTTTCATCTTTTGAGTGTTGACTGTTTTGTTACTAGATTATAACTCCTGTACTCCTCTTTTCTTACTGTTTCAGTTTGCCCTCTGGATTTCCCGAACATGAGCCATCTCATAAAAGGGTGCAGTAATGGAATAAGTAACCAGACAGCATGTTGCATTGCTGTCAACAGCTATGTGTCTCACCTTCAAAGGCAGAGCTTTGTCACCAATTTGCAAGCTTTAAATTGTGCAGCATCACTCGGACTAAAATTGCGGAAAGCAAACATTTCAGAAAATATCTATAACATGTGTGATATTGGCCTCAAGGATTTCTCCCTCCAAGGTCAGTTTTGTTTTCACATTACAATTTTTGCGAAAGGAACAGAAAATTCAACTGGTGCTAATATATAAAAAATATTTCATGTTTTCATACTGGTTCGATCTGGAAATCCTCATTTGACTACAACCAGCTGGCACACAAGGTAATTTTTAAACTTTCCACTTTAAAAATTATTTTCTTATCTGTTTATTTTAAGTTTTTATTTTGTTTTATTGCATATATTTTCAAAGTTTTATGAAGCTCAATCTATGTCAAATTTTATCGGGTCATAAATTCTAGGTTATTATTAGATTGTGAATTTTATTTTTTTTCCTGTTATTTTTATGTTGTAGAGTGATTTTTTACCCCTCTCAGCTGGTGCTAATTCTGAAAAGGCACTCCTGGTTTGAACTCACAATATGAAAATATAGTTCCCAGAAGACATAAATTTTTAGCTGGTCATAAATTCTGGACTAAGATACAGAATGAATTCGAATGTAATGGAGAATACTTGATATACCAAAAGCTTGATGTCATTTTTAATCTTTTGTTGTCAGAGTTAAGGTACTAAAACTTGACCGTCATCATTTTTCAACTTTTTGTTGTCAAAATTAAGATGCTAAAACTTGACCATCATCATTTTCCAAATTTTTTTTTTTTGGGTAATAATGAATTTGACAAATAGGAATAAATTTCGAGAATTAGGAGCAAAAGATGCCATTACTGGCATCTCTGGTGGTTGTCTGGATCTTCAACATTCAACTTGAAGCATTGCTTAAATGAAAATTGAATTCAAATGGGGTTCACATGGGGTTCAAAAGAAGGGAAAAACATAGAAGCTATTGCTTCTTGTGCTTTTGAATTTTACGGCAATGACCCGTATTCTTCATCATTTAATATTCAGGTATGTTAGTGAACAACTTTCCCTTGAATTGCACAGTTCTGTATTATAATTCATAATTCTTTAAAACATGAGAAAGTTGGGAAATTTAAACTTCGAATTTTCAAGTTAATCTTGTGTCCTTTTATCACCTAACAAATAACAACAATGAGAATAAAGGCTGTGATATGGTGGTGGTGTGCCAGGGTGAGTGATTGAGAAAAGAAAAAAAGAGAGTTGTAGCTGCTGTGACTCTGGATTCTTCAATATCTCCAATCGTTGTAATATTTCTTTGAAACAATGAATAAAACATTTTCAGGAGGTAATATTTTCTAAGAGATCAGATGAATCCTACTTGTTTCCCATTTTATTCTCGCCTAACTTTCTCTATAGAAATTATGAAGGCCTGATCATGATTTCTTGGGTCTTTCTGTCTCTATACTCAAACAAGTATTGCGTTTTACATTTATTTTTTTTAATTATATCTCAAAAGTCAAAAAATTGTTCAGTATCCGTTTCGTGTCCTCGTTCAATTGTCTTTTAGTTTTCCATCAGAACAAATGACTGTTATATGTTAGCTCTAGTTTCTTGAGACGAGTAGTCGTAGAATTTACATATTATTTCTTTGATTTTGATGACAGAGGATGGTGCCTCCTTAATTTCTGTGTGTATCCAAACGAGAAACTCACATCGCCATTGAGTCATTAGATTGTTTCTCCATTTTCTGTTAAATGTGAAGTTTAACTATTTTTGAGGAGATATATGTTAATTAACTATTGCTTATAACCACGTTGGAAGAAGTAGATATTGGAAATTTCTTCTGAAGTGTGTACAATATCAATATGGCAACCATGAGTACTCCTCGCCGAAAAATAAAAAAATAAAAAAAATTCAATCAAGAGGTTGATCCGTTGATGTCACAACTGCAAATATCTGAATGACGAGGCTGTAAAACAAAAACCTAGTTTAAATCTTCTTAGAAACATTTATCTTTAATAACTAGTTGATGACTTTGGTTGTTGGATTTGACTGTAATGTTAAATTGTTCTTTGTCTGTTTTGAAAATAGAATCCGGATGCCTTTTGCCTAGCTTACCATCAGATGTAGTATTCGACCAGTCTGCAGGGGTCACCTTCCTCTGTGATTTAAATGATAATATTCCAGCTCCTTGGCCTTCTACGTCTCAGTTGCCTGCTTCGTCGTGCAACAAAAGTACGTGTACTTGAATACTTCTAATTGATGTTTTAAAATTTGGGTTTTCTAATTCAATTGAACGGACGGTTCTAATGTCTCTGCAAACTTTTTCTAACTGCAGCAGTCAGAATTCCTGCACTTCCTGCAGCAGCATCAGGGCAAAGCCGTAAGTTCATTTGTTTCAATTGATGTTTGAATATCATATCTCCAAAATGAAATATTTCCATTTATTAAAAAGTTATATGAAAATATTGTGCAAATAAAGAACTATAGTTTTCTTTAGTCAAGGGTTAAAGATAGTCGAATACTGATAATACATCATGTAGAGAAAAATGATCTCTATATAGCAGGTAACCTGTTTGATACATACACTTATTAGCGTTGAACCACCTCGTCTAAAAGCACTTTTAGAAAGCGGACATATTTATTTAAATTTCACCTCCAAAATAAGCTCTTAGAACCTATTTGAGACAAATTAATTGAACATACATTCAAAATGCATTACTAGCTACTAGCATGGCTGGCAAACAAGACTTGAGAAGTAATCAACTGTTCAGTATGCACGCCTGATAAGTGCATTTCATGTTTAACCATCTTTTCTTATGGGCGCGAGTTCCCATATTTCAGGTCTCGACATCACATACAAGGATTCCCTTCTGCTTTTAGTGGCCTCAGCTGCTTTCATTATTCTTGTGTAAATTTTGGTAAAGCCATTAGCAGATCTATTCTACTCCTGAAATTGTGGCAAGAAGCTGTACATTGCGTTTGGAGCACTGATTCAGGCAAGAGAGAATGGAAATCTTTTGAATTAAGCCCGAAAAGTTTCTCCTGCACTCTGTGTGACTCATTTGAATACAAATTACTTCGGTTAAAATCTCACTCAGGCGATTTCTCATTCAAGTTTCTTGTAATTTTTATTCATTATTCTTGCATTCTCGTGTAATTGTCTCTCTAAAAGAAAGTTCAGAAGATGATTGAATTTCAGGTTAAGTATCACAACTTAATTGCCTTGTACAATTTGTAGTGCTAGATGGCAATGCAATTGTTCCTTCCCCCGCCCCCCAATCCACCCCCCTTTTTTGGGGCCTGACTCTCAGTTCCAGTGGTGTTATGGATATTGCACTTGTAGAAAATGTGAATACTTTTCTTCCCGCCAGTGTTTTTTCTATCTTAATTTCTCTACAAATTCAGAAACCTGATGCTCGTGACCACAAAGGACAATGGAAAAACCTGGACGACTTCGAGTTTACAGTTAGCCATAATAGCAGCACGTTCATGCAATTAGCAGATAACTTTTACAATGGAGTTCAGGGAATCCACTAGACTTCACATAAATTACGCTACCTTTGTAGGTTCACATTTTAGGCCATAGATTGTTTCCATATTGGAACCAATTCAGCTGCAATTCACAGCTCAGTAAGGTTGTTTCATTTGTATTGACTTGATCAATGCAAGACCAAACTTAACATTGGGTTTCATTAAAAACAAGTTCGGCAACTATACAGAAGGAACAGCGAGACAATAAATTAAAATTGCAGTAACATTATGAAAATAAAAAAGCACCACAGAACAAAATTCAACTTCTCGGCTGTTCAACAAAATAGTTCTGTAGTTGATCGACCAAATAAACACATGTATGAACATGTGCCTGCGCCCCTTAAATACCAATACAAGGAAATGGCGGCACAAATGGCAAGAGGAAAGTAAACAAGAACAGATGAAAAAAAACATAGACAAAGCTAAACTCACCATATTTTGTTGGTGGTTTGGGGTGGGTGGGGGTGGGTATGAAGAAAAGTTCAGTTCAACTGAAAAATGTAACTGAAATCCTAAACAGCAATCAAGCCAAACAGAAGTTTCAAGGCCTCAATAACAGCCGGTACTACACCAGAATAAATTAAGAGCTCCGCATGATATTCACTGCCACTGTCAGAAGCTATGTATTTCCATTTGATGCTAGCCGATCACTGCAAAGCAGATAAGATGGAAAAAAAAAGATCAACGTATTGGGCGCACATAAGATATGAATAATAAGAGAACACAACTGAATTTGCATCAAGTGGTGATTGCACATGGGAAGGGCTAGGGAGAGTAATAAAAATTATGAATACCGTTGGCCAAGATCTTCAAGCATTTTTGTAAGCATAATTTACCTGAGGCGGCTGCTGTTGTGGTGGTGCGTAATTTCCATATCCAGGGTAGCCTGCATAGTATAAGTTCGGATCCTGTGCTGGTTGAGCATATCCATACGTTTCATATCCAGGAGCATATCCGTAATATCCACCACCACCATTCCACTGGTTTTGATCAGCCTGAGGCTGAATAATTGCAAAACATTAACATCGTATATCTCTCTGCATCATGGAAAAACATTCTATAGCCTAAAATCAGTAAACTAGTTATGTTCGGTGATGCCAATAAATGATCTACCTGTTTATTGGAAGGACTACGGCCCCATGAGAGTCGAATGCTTTGTCCTCCCATCTGGGTTCCATTTAACATCCTTAGAGCTTCCTCAGCGCAACTTCTGTTACAAGTGCACAATACATGAAAATGCCTATATTCTAGATTTCTCGACATTTGAGAAGAAATGTCAGATGGAACGCTAGCTTACCTGTCCGCAAATTGCACAAACCCACATCGCTTACCCATTGGTATTTTCACGTGAAGCAATTGTCCATATTGTCCAAAAACCTGCCTTAGATGTTCATCTGTAACATTCAAGTCCAAATTACCAACAAATATCTGCAAACAAAATGATGAATTGGTGTGAGCATGTACTGAAAATAAAAAAGCAAATTACACTATTATGAACGAATAGACTAACAGTTGTGTTTGCCAAATCATCCTCACTCTGAGTTCCTTGAGAAGTCTGGTAGGAAGCTGCAAATATAAGAAGTATGAACACCTTGTTAGGAAATAGGAAGGGTAAGGGGAAAAACACTAAAACTTGCTTTGAGTTTAATGCAAACAAAATGCATGAACCATATTACAAGCACTACTAACATGAAATAAACAGAATGGTAGGAAAATTAACACACAGATAATCGAAACTACCAATACCCAGATATAAAATATCAACAGAGAGACTGTCAACAAAGTTAAAGCCATTTTTGTAAAGATTGGCACAAATGATAAATACTCCATATGGAAAATGTCAAGAACCTTTGCAACTTGATCAGATGAGTGGCAGGCAAAAATTTTAATTAAATAGAGTACAGCTCAAGGAAGTATATTATATTCAATCAAATTAGTGGGAACAAATCAGATAAGAACGAGTCTGCATGGCAGCACGGCATTGTAACAATGTAACTGTGACAAACGTAGGACTTGCCTTTTCACATCATGTTAAAAAAAACTCATCTTGTCTGGACCACATCACACTATTGAGAAAACCATATTCAGCAATTGAATTCTGCCGGTGTTTCTTGGATGATTTTCACTTCTCAGTATTGCCATACACATACAACCAAGAAACAGCTGACCCACTTTAACCACCAGAAAAAGAGAGGAAGAAGAGCAAGTAACTATTCTGAAGCAGTTACATAACACTTTTGAAAAGATAAGATACCTACCTGAACATTGAACACCGAACAAAACACAAAAACAATAACACTTCAACTTCCTAAATCAAAGAAAGAATACAATTCCTAGATATGTTATAATAAAACAAAAAATTAATAGTATATTTCGACTTCATAAAGCAAAGACAACAGTTCCAAGAAGATAAGTTATATCTACCAACATGCACAAACATAACTTACCTGCCATTATCACCAAAGAAGGAAAATCCTCTCAAGGACAAAAGAGGATGAAGGAGAACTTGGACAAAAGTATTATATATTGGCTACATAAACAACCACAACCTGCACACTGTATGCAGCTTCAACAAACCTTAAATCAATCCCCACTATTCAAGGTCAGTTTTTTTTCTAAGAGCAAAAAGAGTCGAGCGTTGAAGAATAACAGGAAGGAAATAAAGCTAATTTAGTCAAAAATTTAATGACACGAAGGGAAGTGGTATACAGAAGATCTGGGTACTTCTTGCAGCTAAATATAACATTAGAAAATAAATATCAAAGCCATACGCAATGCGTAAAAAGCTGAAAGCAGGAAATTGGCGCTCACTTATATTGAGGGTACATTGCAGAATGAAAAGAGAAGGAATCGTCAAATATTGTTGGTAATTCTAGTATTTACATTTATGAACGTACTTCAAATAGTGGGATTCATTTTGAATGTTAGGAAAATTCAAAATCTGAAAACAAGAAAATATTGGAAAATTTTCGATTTTACTCTTCATATGTTCGTTGTGATAAGATATAAATCTAACAAGAAAAAAGAAGTTTTGACTAATAAGTGTAATTTAACTTGACGGGCAGCTCAACGGATTCGTGAGAGGAAAAACGAAAATTGTAGCACAATTAAAGCCACGGGGGGACTGAAATGAAGGAAAATTAAAAACGTTAAAATAGAACTGACCTACAGAAAACCACGCATTAAAAGGGTTATCATTTCAGCTGATATTAGCTCCGCCCCTATATGACAGAGCCTCCTGACACCCTGCTTTGAGACAACCGGATTTCTATGAGATGAGGTAAATTTTAAATTCCAAAACCGAATTTTTTTAGGAACTGGAACGAAACGATAAGCAGCACTTATCTTCAAGAATTCAACAGCATAACTGAAAGAAAGTGAACTTAATAGCTATGTTCAACAAAGAAAGTCACTACACGATATTTCAAAAAAAAAGGCACCAAAGCAATGAAACTGTCAACTTCAGCAATCAAAGCACATCAAAGGCCAAATTCATCAGGTATAAGGGAGTTTGATGCTCTACTAGCAATCCAACAGCTTAGCCAAATCAGTAGAAGGATAATGCATACCTTTGGTCTGGCCACCAGCTGTTTGTTTGTTAGCAGCTGGGCCAATTCGCATAGGCCTGGTTGAACAAAACCTTCCATTCATCTCAGTCATTGCACGCAATTGTTCAGTTTCGTCAGCAAACCTAACAAATCCATAGCCCTTTGTGCGTCCCGTTAGCCTGTCACTTACAACCTTTGCGCCCTTCACAGAAGAGTAATTGGCCCTAAATGTTTCTTGAAGCATGTAATCAGTAACATCAGCAGCCAAATCACCAACAAATATAGTGTATTCAGGAGTATCGTCGCGCTTTTCACCGGAACCCATAGATGCCCAGTTTATTTTGAAAGGTTGCTCAGCATTTGGCATTAAGGTGCCATTAAAGGTCTGCAGATTCCTTTCTGCAGCAGCGTGACTAACAAACTCAATAAAGCCATATCCTTCCGACTGACTAGTTTGCTTGTTTCGGATGATCTTAACAGAGACCACCTGAATTTAAAAAAGCTTAATGATGTTACAAATGAACTTGAGCTCAAAACAAACCATTAGCAAAATCTCAAGAAAACTTATGGAGAACAAATAATCTAGTAGGAAATATTACCCACAATGGGGTACTACCAGGTTGCCACCATTCAACTTCTTGTTTTCAGTAAGGACATAGATCTACACATGGATGAATCTCGCTTATTAATTAAAACATTCGCATTATTATGGTGAGTGCACCAAAAAAGTCCCAATCCCAGGAGGAGAAAAGGAAATGAAAGGAGGAGTTAGACCAGGAGCAGAGGTGGGGACAGGTGAATTTTTGTTTGGATTTGTTCACCTTACTGCATAGTTCAATACATAGACAACATAAATACACGAACAACGTGACTGATTCATGACCTGTGATGTTTCCTTGAGAAAAATCACATTCAATACAAACACGGCAATCAGTCTAGCAACTGGGTGATAAAAATAACCCCAAAAGCAATATATATACACGACAGAATATCTCCATGTTTCTCTCATGCATGAGATATATACGTTACTTAAAGATGAAAACGCAGACATGCATGTCCGCATCAACTGAACATAGTTACAGAATCTAATTAATGTATCGACCCCACTAAGTTTAATGAAGGCAAGAAATAACATATGCGCGTGTATATGAATATTAACTGAACACCTAAAGCGGAAAAGGTCAAAAAATACCAGTCCAACACGTGGTAAAAATCGATCACAATCAATAAATTAATTAAGCATTAACAAATATAGCAATTAATATTAACATCTACACCTATGCGTGTGTGCTTATATTACCTCGCCTGCGGAAGCAAAAATGTTGAGAATGTACTGCTCATCCATCCAGTACTGCAGATCTCCGATCCAGAGGCTGCGGATCCCGTCATCAGCAGTAGGTTGAGCAGCGTAATGCAGAGGCTGTGGCTGTTGGGGTGGAGCGGTCGAAGCCGGTGCTTGCGAAGGTGATTGCTGGTAGTAATACCCAGCACCCGCTCCTGCCGGCGGCTGTTGTGGTGGGGGAACCTGGTACTGCGTTTGTTGTGCCATCCACTGTTGGGGGGCTTGTGGTTGTTGGTATTGAGGTGGTGGGGCCATAGGCGGCGGCACCATGGTTGTGGTTGGTTGCATCATTTTTTACAGGCTAGAGACCTAGGGTTCGATATGTGTGGGTAAAAAGGGGGATTGAATTGAACCCTAAATGTGGATGATGCTAGAGACAGAGAGAGATTCTTTTACGACGTTTCGGGTGCATTTAATTAGCGGTCGCGCTACTCGTACAAAGTGGCTTGACAAAGCCACCTTACAAAGTGACGTGTCGACAATTAAAAAAAGAAAATTAAAAACTTGAAAACCCACCTCCGTTCTCTCTCTCCACATTCTCTCATCATTTTCCCCCGAAGCAATTGAAAGAAACCCTTCCTCCCAAAATCACAATCGTCCGGCAGCCGGTGAACTCTAGCACCTCCGGCGACATCCCAACCTCCGGCAGCCGTACAACACCATCACCTTGGTTTGGCACAGCTCCGCACCTTTTTCAAACCGAACGCCGTATCAGAGACGGTCTCATTCCACCACAAAATCGATCGACATCAACGTTCCCCGTTCTCTCTCTCCCATTTTAAATTGAAAGACCCAACGTTCCCCGTTCTCTTTCCCCCATTTTGATTTGGTAAAATTTTTTTCGGATATGTTTCGATTTTTCAGTTGAAATTAAAAAGAAAAAAAAGTTATAAGAATGTAATTTAACTTTTTTATAAAAATAGAAATAAACAATAAAAGAGAGAAAAGGAAAAATGAAAACTAATATAATCAATAGAAAAAAATAAATTGTAATCATAACTCTAAAATTCGTAGAAGGAAAAATGAAAGAAAAATATTGAAAAAAATAAATATTAATTTTATTTTTTTATTGTGAAAGTCTATCAAAATCTTGTAATTAATGAGAGACAAATTTTGATAAATTATTTTAATACTTTCTGATTAAAAGTTAGTACCATTGAGATTTTTATAAAAGTCTCTAAAAGTCATTAAAATTTAAATACCCTAAAACTTATAAAAACTTTTAAAATTTTTTAATTGAATACACCTTGACTACTAGAAACTTTTTAAAAGTGTACAAAAATCTCAACTGAATATATCAATACTTTTAGAGAATATTCAAAAATCTACATTGAATATTCTTAAACTTTTTAAATCGCAAAATGTCGTTAAAAGTCTCAATTGAATACACTCTATTTATTATCCTCGTGCGTGCCAAAGGAAGGTTAAATGAGGAATTATTTTATTTATAATAAATTAATAATCCATCTAGGCTAATTATATTCACACCAAAATATTTATTTTTTGCACCACATTTTCATTGCATTTAAAGTTTTTAATCTTTGCTTATTATAGAATTATGTCCCTAATGATTTTTTATGTAAATCTTATTTTCATACTTTTCATTAGTTTAACATATTTTGTATTTGATAAAAAAAATTATGTCCAAATATTCAATGAAATGGTCTAAAATAACTTATTTTTCATCATGTTTCTAAAAATTTTAAAAATAAAAAGAGAAAAAAAAATTCCCCACATTTTGAAGCGTGAAAACAAAATATTTTTGTTGTGTTAATTATGTCCAAAATTTATGCTATCAGTTGTTGGGAATTCAAGGATTACGTATTGCTCGATACCGCTTGACATGAAATCAACTACTAGATTGAGATGTTAAAGTCATATGGCACGATAATGAAAGTATATGATCGAAATCAAAAGAATAAAATAGACAAGAAAATATGGCAGAGAAATTATGAAATTTTATTGCATCAATATTAATGAAGAAATATACGATTGATCCTAAAAGTTCGGTAATCTATTTTTTCACACTATAAAATTGTATGGAAGAGCTTAATATTTACAGGTAACATGTAGAGAATGTCCAAACCCTCCTAATAAAGTTGTTGATAAAGTAGGATACCCAAAAATCGAGTCCAAAACAAATTTCAACTCCCAATAGAATTCCAAAATAGAACTTCAATAGAATAAACCATATGTACAGAAGAAAATTTCACTGATGTTTTACACCCACTCACATGTGTGGGGCCCACCGAAAATAAAAAATGAAAAAAAATTCACCATCTCCTGCATTTGTAAGTATCCGTAAAACCAACCACCCCACCCTCTTTCTATAAGTGTAGCAAAGT
>CAIGRF010051429.1:0-13134 GCA_903798235.1 Fraxinus ornus
TTTCAAAAATTTCAATTGTTAAAGGGTTGTCGCTTGATGAGTGGGACAACCTTCTTGGAAAAATAAGAAAATGAACCTCTCAAAAGGTGAAGGTTTTTCTTTTCATTTCAATTATCTTGATTATCGAGATGCCTAGTTTAAAGTTTTCTTTCTTAGACCAGTTGATCACTCTTGGTTCATCATGTTCCACCAAGCGTGTCAAAATACCTTTCTAAAATGGTTTCAAAATTGGTTTGAACTTTTTGGTCTGGAAGAGAATATTTTGCCCAGTCTCTCTCTTCAAGGGATCAACCATTTCAAAAATGAGGCAAAAACACTTTTAGTGCTTCAAGAAAGGTTTTATTTCAATTTACTCACAATTTTAGAGTCTCATGGATTTTCTGTTGAGACTTTTTAATTGTTCAAAATTTTGATACTATTCAAAAGATTACTGATCAACTTTCTCCGAAAAGAATTGTCCGGAGATTCAAGATAAAATGGTGGTCAAAATTCCATGAAACAAATTGTTGTCCAAAAGCAGTTAACTCATGGATCCAACTTCAAAAGAAAGATGAATTTCCTCAAATTTCCAAAAAGAATGTAGAAGCTCAAGAAGACTTTTTTGCAGAAAAAAGCAGACTTATTTCGCTTCTTGCTCAATATACAGATCCTGCAGAAATGGCCATTCTTGCAGAAAAATTTCATCTCTTGCAGAAAATACTTCAAAGGCCTCTGCTCAAGATACCTCTTCTGAAGAAAGTTCAGAAGCAGATTTTGATGATCATTTTCAAAATAGTGATGATTGCTATGGAATTAATTTAGACGCAGCCATTGAAGAAGAAGAGATTATCAAAACTCAAAGGATCAAATGACTATATGGACCAAGTTATCTCGATGATTTGAGAAATTTTCGTGTTCATAATTCAAGAATGACATTATCAAAAATTTGCCAGCTCAAAAGAAACAATCAAATGAAATAAAAGGACAATCAACTTTAAACAAAGTAAAACTTTTGAAAAAGAGATTATTTCTTTATCAAAAGTAACTTTATTAAAGAACCTTTTGTCACTTCAAACTATCGGCTGAAGATGAAGACAAAACATTATTCCTACTTTTGGAAAAAGTAGTCTGACATCTACTGTTCAATCAAAGACTCAATCAACTATTCAAGATTCCTCTTGTTTTTACTTTTCAATCTATATATTCAATGTAATCAGAGTGAATTTAGCGGAAGATAAATCCTCTGCAAGTTCAATATACAGTTCTTGTAATTTCAGAGTTTTTGAATAAAGATTATCATTTTTAGATTTTCTTCTTGTTTTATTTTTTATTTTGTCAAATTATTATCTTCTCTCCGTCTCGTTTTCTTTTTTATTTTGTCAAATTATTATCTTATTTCCGCAAGCCCTATCCCCTGAGTCGTATTATATATATATATATAGCAGCAACCCCACTTGTATATATATAATATATTATATTTCTCCAAAGTTTTCAATTTGCCGCCTTTGTTTCTGTTCTTCTGTTCGGGCGTTTTTTCTCTCTCTCTTGGCTCCGTCTGTTAGTGCTTGCTTCCAAGTCCTCAATTCTTTCATTTAATGCAAGTTGGTCCTTTTACTTTAGATTTTTTCCATTTTTCGTCATCTTTTGCTTCCTTTCTTCAATTCCTTTTCCATTCCAAGAGTTTTACCTATTAAACATAAAATGCAAAAATTTAGAATATATTTTGTCAAAAGAAGTATCAAATGTTGTTATTTTTAGTTCCGAATAAGTGTAAAAATTACACTTATCAAAATTCAAAACTCAAAACTAAAAACTAAAACACAAAGATAACAACCCCTAATATTTCCAATTCGTTTTAACCCATTTCTCCCAAATCAATTATTTTGCTTATCTCCACTAGAA
The DNA here is from genome assembly GCA_903798235.1 of Fraxinus ornus. NCBI lineage: Eukaryota > Viridiplantae > Streptophyta > Magnoliopsida > Lamiales > Oleaceae > Fraxinus > Fraxinus ornus. The sequence continues at coordinate 1,882 of CAIGRF010051429.1, forward strand.
CCCTACCTAAATCTGGGAGATCTGTCCGCAAATCATACCCAAAAAGTTCACATACTTCTACTCCCATCTGATTATATAGCTCATAACCCACTAGCTAAACATTAGTGCTTCAAAAAATTTGTAGTCGAACGAAGGTAGTTGCGTTTTGCATATTGGATAGAATTTTGGTGACAATGTCTGAAGCATCTGGATAAAGAGGCGCACGAAGCTTATGCTATTGTGGGCACTTGGGATGTGTGAGGACTTCATGGACGGGAACGAACCCTAAACGTAGGTATTGGATGTCGCTTCTACCGGAAGCCTGATGCCTGCAATTTCTTTGATTGGGTCGACGAGTCACGGGATGATAAATACAAGCTTGTAATAAATGGGTTGCTACGTTCAAAGCACAAACTCGAAGAAGAGAAAATAAAAAATTGTAGAATTCTTAAAATGTATAAGGCTGCATTCTGGTTAGTCTTTATACTTCTTCTTATTAGTTTGTTGTTCTAATCATGTTTGATGGTGAAATGTAGTATGTAGGGGAATTGAGTTATTGTGAGTAATAGGCAGTTTGGTGTAATGTTGAATTGTAATGTAGTTTGGTGTAATGAAGTTAAAGTTCTATACGTGCTTGTGTTCTAAATTTCATTTGTTGGTAATTACAGTTCGTTGCACTTGATGGGTTGTTCTTTTGACAATTGCTTAATACCTAATGAAGATTGAATTGCTCACAAATGATATAAATTTCACATTTTAAAGCATTTCATAGTTTAGTGATCAGTTCGTGACGAATGCATAAATTCAGCGATTTTTGAAATATTACAATCCATCTCGATAAGTAGGTTTTATTTCTATTTTTTTGCATTATGTTTAAGTTGAATGATTTGCCTCTATTTGGTAGGGATAAAAATTTAGATTTTAAAGTCTAATTAATTTTAACCATATATTTCTTGGGACTCGCAATTTTTCAATCGCACATTTTATCAACTTTTATCAAAATTTAGTAAAAACATGGTTTTAATTCTCACCAAACAAATGCTTAATAAAACTTGCCATCTACAATCGCATACCATTCATTTCATCAATTTTTATCAAAATCTATTAAAAATTTAATTTTAATTCTCACCGGACAACGGCTTAATTTTGAAAAAGATAATTTTACTAATTAACTTAAAACGTTGTATAAATTACGTACATTAAACTTTATAAAATTCAATATACAATTGATAAATTATAATTTGACCGTAATTACTTTATTAGTTTAAATAATTGAAATTAACAAAGTGTTCTGCCTACCTGTGTACCCTTCCTAATCCTATTCATCCAAATCCAATATAGCGTACCGAAATGTATGCTCCGTGTCCAATCAACTTTGAACATAAATATTTTTGATATATAACTTTGTCAAAATCTATTATTTAATTGAATTAATGTTCTAAAAAATTTAATAATAGAATCTGTAGATTCAAGTTTTTGTAAATTTTTAATTATAAGAAGTTATGATTGTGAGAGACAAATTATATATGATTGAGTCTTAAACCATTCACGGTCGTTACTAATAACGAGATACGGTTATTATGGATAGACTATCACGAGTGTCATTTCTTACTTGTGAAATAAGTAGGTGATCTCACAAGTTAAAGTGTGGTGACACTTAAATGAATAAATGTATGTTTTATTATAAAACAAAATATTGGAGACATTTGAGTGTTAGTAGTTAATCTCTAATGTTCGGTAGTGGAATTGGTCATTTGATTTGAGGTCATCATAGTACCTTATATGAGGACAGTCATACGTCGGTGATATTGGATATTGCTCTGCCAATGGTCGCTAATACAATATCGTTCGGGTATATCAAAAATCATATGAAAATTGTAAATGATCAATAGAAAATTCGTCACTCTTATATAGTAAGAGATTATGATATATATTTTATTCAGTTAAGTTAATAACGAAATCTTTGGTCAAAGTGTACTCATAAGTTGAAAGGAGTTTTCGATTTACATTGACTTAATAGTGGGATGAAAGATATGATCGATAATTGAGATTGACACATATCCGTATCTCATAATTCATCATACCATATTGGCGAAAGGATTAGAGTTTCATGATAAACGAACAAGTTTGGTTTTGTCATACCAGGTGACATTTTCCATCACACATATTGTCCTAACACATTGCTAGATGTCACTTTGGGACGACATATGTGAATCGATGATAAATTATAGAGGGGTGTTTTAATATGTCGATTTTAGTTAGATCAAACTAATAATTCATGTCATTAGATATCGTGATCGAGAATCTGATGGGTCACACACAAAAGGAGAACCAGAATAACGAGATTCACAAATTAATTAATTAACAAGTGTTTGTTCAATTAATTAATTGGGTTGCTTGTTAATATACTCGAATTAATTATTTAGATTAATTAATTCATGCACTCAATTTAATTAATTGGATTAATTAAATATTGAATCGGGTTAAGTTTAAGAGATGAACCAACCCCACTTGGACTTATATTAATAAGCCATTAGGGTATCAGAAAAAAAGAACAGAAAATCATTATTCATATTTTTACTAGCATAAGAAAAAGGAAATCATAATTCTCTCATTCTTTTCCTTGTTTTGATTTTCATTGGAAGTTGGACAATTGGACAGTTGCGAATTTCAAATCGTGATTGTTTGTATTCCAAGATCAGTAAAAGAGTTTACAGAATCTACAAAAAATATATTTTCTATTACAATTTGTTTCGGTGCAACGAACACAACTTCAAAATTTCTCCACCTGAGAAATGACTCCGTCTGCATCGAAATGACCGACTTTCTCAAACAGTAACCAAAACTCTCCATCACACAAAACATCTTCCTCTGCCCGGCATCCACAAGCGACACCCGAACCCTAAACCCGGGTTCCCTTAATTCCAACAAAGAATTGATTATTGATCAAACAGGGTCCAAATTTTTCTTGTAGCAGAATCCACTCCAGATGCATGATCAGAAGGCCCCTTACTAGAACTGTCATCTTCAACGATCCCAAATGCATTGCAAACATTTCCAACACTCTACTTACACTCCATGAGTCCAACACTAGTATGTGAACATAGTGAATCCGATGTAATTGGTGGTAAGACGAAATCACCAACACTCCCCTGAGCAATGTTCTAAATTGACCCAGAGCTTGTCACAAGAGGTACTGTACCAAATTGAATTTTCACCACGGTACTGAACTTGTCTAAAAGTCTCTTAACTGGTTCTGCGCTTCCCTGTAAGATATACAACTGAGATTTCATCCATCCCTTTAGTACAACCCGAACACCCCTTCGGACTTTCAATACTCCACCTCCACCAGAGAATTTATATCCATTTGCATTCAAAGTACTTAGCGAGATGAGATTCCTTTTTAAGTCAGGAATATGAAGAACCTGATCAAGTGTTCTGATTGTCCCATCATGTAACCTCAATTTGACCCGATCGATCCCAACAACCCGGCAAGACTGGTTGTTTTCCATGACAACTCCACCTTGTTTCACCGCCTCATATGTTTGAAAAAAGTCCCGATTGGGACACATATGGTGCGAACATGCTGATTCAAGAACTCACTCCTCGTTAAGCTTAGACTCCACGTCAGATACCACGGTTACCATTACATCACCACCATCAGATAAATACTCGGTAATATTAGTATCGTCCGAATTAGAAGATTGCCCAATATGATTTGCAATTAAATTACCTTTATCCTGCAACTTGTCACAATCCTTCTTGACATGCAATTTCTTCTTGCAGAAGAAGCAATATACATTGCTAAAGTTTCCTTTCGGTCTACTCCTCCATCGATCACCATGAGAAACTAGAGCATCCACATCCCTAGATGTAGTAGCTCCAACCAGATGCTTCATCTTTTCCTTTGAGAATAAAGAATCGTAAGCATCTTCAATGGTCAATGTGTCACGACTGTATAAGATCGTGTCCCTAAACAACGAATAAGTTGTGGGTAGAGAACATAACATGATCAAGGCCAGATCCTCCTCATCATATTTGACCTCCAATGTTTTCAAATCTGCGACAATTTCCTTGAACACAACCAGGTGGTCTTCCAGTGATCCTCCTTCTGCCATGCGATGGGAATACAACTTTTGCTTTAGATGCAGTTTGCTTGTGAGACTTTTGGTCATGCATAACTGCTCCAGTTTCAACCACAAAGCAGCTGTCGTTTTCTCCTTCAAGACATCCTGCAGAATATTATTGGAAAAGTGAAGATGAATCTGCGCTAATGTCTTCCTGTCTTTCCGTTGTTTCTCATCCGTTGTCCAATTTGCTGGCATTTTATCAAAACCCAGCAAAGTATCGTCCAAATCCATCTGCGCTAGAATTGCTTTCATCTTTACTTGCCATAGAGAAGACCATGTATTGCAATCCAAAAGCGGAATATCATATTTCAATGAAGTCATCTCTGAAAAATCTCAATCAAATCACGAAGGAACTACAGCCTGGCTCTGATACTACTTTGTTGAGAAAATCGCCTCAAATGTAGGAATTGAGATGAATGACACACTTTGAAATATAAAAAATCACATCAATTGAAAGCAAGATTAATGTAAAAGAAGAAGAGAAATTGCAGAGGAATCGATATTTATTCAATAACAACATGGAGAGAAATTATAAGAACTTAGCAATATTGACTTCCACAAAAACTGCATAAAGAGTCTACTATTTATAGGGAAGATGTCCAAACCCAATATGGAAACAAGATAAAAACAAATCACGTGAAATAAATAAAATAATATTTTTTCAATGAAACACATGAAATAAAGGAAATAATTTTTTTTTAAATACGTGCAAAGAAGGAAAAATATATTCCCAAAAATTTCAACCTAATTTGGATCACAAAATCCAATAGTTTTTTTGTAGTGTAAGTGTCAATTAAGTACCTTTTTGATTGAAACCCGTAATTAAGTTCAGATTTTTCAAATATTATGTAGATGCTTATGTACCTCTAGCATTATTCAATTAAAAAGGGATATAGAACTTTTATTTTTTGAGTTTCTAAAAAACTCTACTGAGTTTTTGAAGAGATTTTCGAATTGTGACCAAAAGATTAAATGCTAACATTTATTCTTGCGATACTGTTGCAACCTAATATTTCCAAATTAATTTCTTATCATACCTCGTACATCTTTTGCTATAAAGTTTTGTTTCCTCTTGCGTAACACACAACTGTTTTAGTGCAATTAATTTTCAACTCACTTTTACTGTAACTTAAATAGGCGTTTCATATTTATTACGAAATGAGGAATTCTAAGTAGAATTAGAAAAAAGAAAAAAAAATCATAATATCGAACAGTATATAAATTGAAAAGAAAAATAAAATAAAAATGGTAATACCATGGTTTGACTTGGCTTTTAATTAATTCTTTAATTTTCGAGTCAAATTAGAATTTTCATTTCTTTGTTTTTTCTTCCTTGATATCACATCAAAAGGCAGTTTGGTTCATTTTTTCAGTTTTATATCTCTACTTATTCCATATTCTCAACAATTTGTCATTTGTCTCAATTGGAGACTTAAAATCTCAACATTTGACACCTTTGCTTAATTTCTTCTCCAAGTAACTGTCAACTATTTACAGTAAAACTAGATCAGCGTTATAGATCAATATATTTACATTGAATTCAATTTAATAAATTTATGTGATGGCTAATCCTTTAGTCTCCTATACTATATTATCCATGATGACTCTTACTTAGTTGTTGACAGAGGTGGGCATGGGTTTGGTTGGGTTGGATTGGGTCGATTTTTGCCTCAGTCCAAATCCAATCTAACATGATCGATTTGATCAAAATTTAAACCAACTCAACCCTTAAAAAGGTTGAAACCCAACCGAACCCAATTATGTTTGACACCAATTTTGAGAGAAAAATTGGTTTTTGAATAGTGATTGATGGAAGAATATGTAGTTAAAAAGTAAGGATAATTTTTGGGTTTATGTGTAATATTATTTTATTGATAGAATGTGTGGTTGAAATGAAGAAAGAGAACAAAGAATGAGAATGAGAATGAAAAAAAAAAAATGGGTGTCAAACATAGGTATAGGTCGGGTTGTGTTGGATTGGTCGGTTTGAAATAACTTATCAACAAAGATTAAAGTTATCCAATTTTCTATTATGCTAAATTCGAATAGACAAAATTAAATAGTAAGTAAATAAATAAATAAACAAATAAATAAATAAATAAAATTATCTACTATCTTATTCAATCATCATTAACCGAGTCTACAACAAACAAAGTGCATTTAACATAACGTGAAAAACTTATACCACATTTCTTGTGAGAAGGACAATGAGCTCCTCATCTGAAATGCACCAAGATAATTACAGTTAGACTATCCACTCGTACTTTTTAGGTTCCTTTTACTTTTTAGGCATTTTATTTTATTTCTTTTTTATTTTTTAGAGTAGGCGGGTCGGGTAGGGCGGGTTTATTCGGTTTTCATTGGTTAACACATAACCCGCCCCACATACACCGTCAAACCACCCAACCCGTGTAAAAAAAAATAAATAAATAAAAAATCGACCCAAACCGGTTAGGTTGGTTCGGATTGAGCGGTTTCGGAGGATTCGATTGGGTTTTGCCCATCCCAAGTTGTTGTAAATTGATTTGGTTTTTATTTCCAAAACTAGATTTGCCAAAGAAGTAGTCTTTAAAAAGTTCTTTTGTTGTTGAGTTTTCTCTCTTATACTTGTTTCCCTTTTTCATTGCATTTTTTGCCTTGCAGTTGTGATACTTTTTGTGAAGTTCGCATCCATGACGGTCATATATGTCTGGGATAACATTTTCTTAAAAACTGTCACATTGTAAATTTGAATGTTGATATTAGCTCGTGACATTGGATTTGAACCAAATATAACTTCATATTAATTAAATTTTGGAAGACAAATGTTACTTCGCTGCTCACATGTTTAGAAAAAAAATTCTGCTAGAAAATTAAAAAAAAAATGCTAAGAAGCCATCACATTCAGGCAATAAAATAACAAGAAATTCAGCAGAGTCGGCTAAGAAGCAAAAATCAAACACGATATCTATATGGCAATACTAGTCAATATATACTGATACAAATTCCAACTATAGTACAATTAGTAATTTTCTTGCCACTATATATAAGATGTTTTGGGAACATTTTGTAGAACCAAGAGCCACAACAATGGAGACCGAGCTTCTTTCTTTTAACTTCATTGCTTTCTTGCTTTTTATATCCTTCATCACCTTGTTGGTTAAGGGATGGAGGAAATCAAATTCCCTTGACAAGCATAAAAAATTGCCCCCAAGTCCGTCGGAGTTGCCTTTGATTGGACACCTACACCACTTAATGGGTGCACTCCCACACCGTGGTCTAAGAGATTTAGCAAAAAAATATGGGCCGATCATGCATTTGAAGCTTGGTGAAGTTTCTACAATTGTCATATCGTCACGTGAAATGGCTAAAAATATTTTGACGGCGCATGATCTTGCTTGTGCAGATAGACCAGAAAGCATAGGAATGAAGATTTTGTGGTACAACTATACCAATATTGCCTTTAGTCCGTATAATGACTATTGGAGGCAAATGCGTAAAGTATGTATTGTAGAGCTCTTAAGTAGCAAAAATGTCCGATCATATAGCTCTATAAGGATAGATGAGACTTCACGTCTTGTTAAATCTATCCGGTCATCTTCCGGAAAAGTCATCAATCTAACTGACAATATCTTCACTTTTACTAGTTCAATCACATCTAGAGCAGCATTCGGTGAACTACTGAGGGATCAAGACACTTTGATAAAGTTCATGAAAAAAGGAATTGCCTTGGCCGCAGGATTTGATTTGGCTGATTTCTTCCCCTCAAGAACTTTATTGCAGTACGTCTCTTGGAATAAATTTAAATTGTTGAAGATGAGGCATGAACAAGATTTAATTCTTGACCGCATCATTGATGAGCATAAAGATAACCGAGCTAGTGGAAAAGGAAGCAATGGGGAGTTGGGCAGCGAGGACATAATAGATGTTCTACTCAGGTTACAACAAAGTGGAGAGCTTGATGTCCCTATTACTAATGACAACATCAAAGCAATCATTTTTGTAAGTACTTTTGTAACAGTAAAATAATTACTTATTCTTTGCCCTTTTTGTTTCAACAACTATAAGAACGGTGTTGTTTTCCAGGACATGTTTACAGGCGGAACTGAAACAACCACCACAGCACTAGATTGGCTCATGTCAGAGTTAGTGAGAAATCCACATGTGATGGCAAAGGCACAAGCTGAAATAAGGCAAGCTTTTAAAGGAAAGAAGACAATCGACGAGAGTGATTGTCAAAATCTAAAATATCTGAAATTGATTATCAAGGAAAACTTCAGGATACACCCTGTCGTTCCATTACTTCCAAGAGCATGCAGAGAAGAATGTGAAGTTGATGGAGGGTATACTATACCCGTCAAAGCAAAAGTTACCGTTAATATCTGGGCATTGGGAAGAGATCCAGAATACTGGGATGAACCAGAAAGTTTTAAGCCAGAGAGATTCGAGAATAGTTCTATTGATTTCCTGGGAAATAACTTTGAATATATTCCATTTGGATCAGGAAGAAGGTTTTGTCCCGGCATGAGTTTTGCCTTGGCAAATATTGAGTACCCTTTAGCACAACTCCTCTATCACTTCAACTGGAAACTTCCTCATGGAATGAGCCCTAATGATATGGACATGATTGAGGCACAAGGAATAAGTGGAACGAGAAAAGATAATCTTCACTTGATTGCCACACCCTACAACCCTCCTGTTGAAGGTTAAGGAATCCAATGAAAGGAGGCTTGAGAGCAGTTCTTGATGCAAATAAGCTTCACTAGTTGAAGTAATTTCGCCTAAAAAAGCATCAAAGTTTCATTTCCTATATTAATGTATGCACTCTTATTTACAAAGATTTTTATGTATGTTTTTTGTGTTTTTCATTAGTGTGTCATAAACTACTACAGAACTACAGGTTTCCTATTGTGAGCTATTGATGAAGTAGTAATCATAACTGATGCAGACAAAAGAGAGATAAAACGATAACAGTTGAACAACGAATCATTGATTCGCACACGAATACTATTAGATCAGAATTAGAGAATGCCAGCACAAATATATTATTTTTTCATAGAACAAAAGCTAAAAAAAAATGTCATTGCCCGCTGCAGGTTAATAAGGAGCAAAATAACCTAAAGAGAAGAGTGGAGAATCAAAGCCTCCATTTCAGCTTTATTCTTGAAAACTTATTTTTACTCAAACTCATTTTGTTAATCACTCTTTCTCTCAATAAAATAATTTTGTCCGTAAATCCAAAACGTNATGTAAACCCAAAACTTTATCCATATTTTTTAATCAGACATTATCCAAAAAAAAAAAATCAATTTTTACAAAATCCATTCTAAAATAATGGGGCTCAAATAGAAAAACCACGTAAGAAAGATTAATGTAGAAATATAAAGAGATTCTTAAACATGACAATAGCTTTATTAGTTGAGTATACATAATGTTCGGAATTTACTTAATCATGCACAATAGGAAAAAAAAAAAATCAATTCCCACTAAGTATCTTATTTGTATTTAGAAAGAAACTGCAATAGGAATTATAATTTTTTGTAAATTCTGCAAACTCCATATTGGAACACATGCAATTCACAATTGTCTAATTGTCTAGCCTCAAATGAAAATTCACACAGGGAACATGAATGAGAGAATTATGGTTTCTCTTTTTTTGTACTAACAAGATAATAAATTTTGTTGTATTATTTTTGAAACCTTAATATCTTATTAATATAAGTCAAAGTGGGCTTGACCCGTTCTTAAATTTAACCCGATCCAATATTTAATTAAATCTATTAACAAGTAATACAATTAATTAATTGTCCAACACTTGTTAATGAATTAATTGGTGAATCTCATTTTTTCGATTCTTTTTGTGTGTGACTCATTAGGTTCCTGATCACGATGTCTAACAATGTGAATTATTATTTTGATCTAATCAAAATCGATAAATTAAAGTACTCGTTTCAATTTATCACAAATCCACATCCGTCAACCCAAATTGACATCAGCACTATGTCAGGGGCAATACATGTGATATAAAATGTCACGTGGTATAACAAAACCAAATTTGTTTATTTACCGTAAAACTATAATCCTTTCGTCGATATGATACGATCAATTACGAGATATGAATGCGTGTCAATGATTTTGTTATCAACTTAACCGAAGGAAATGTAGATGATAATCTCTTATTATCTAAGAGTGACGAATCTCTGTTGATCATTCACAATCTTCATATGATTTTTGACATACCCAAACGATATTGTATTAGTGACCATTGGCAGAACAACATCTAATATTACCAAAGTATGACTATATAAGACACTATGAAGACCTCAAGTCGAGAGACCAATTCCATTACCGAAGTTAGATATTAACCACTAACACTTAGATAGTTAACCATGTGAAATCTTCCCATTGGATCTCAATATTTTGTTTTATAACAAAATATTTACGTGTTCATTTAAGTGTCACAAAAATTTAGCTTGTGAGATCAGCCACTTATTTCACAATTAAGAAATGCCACACGTGATGGTATATCTGTAATAACGATATTATTAATTACGATCACAGATGATTTAAGATTCAGTCATATATAATTTGTATCTCACAATCAAACTCTTTGTGATTAACAAATTACCAATACTTGAATCTACAGATTCTATTATTTAATTTTTTAGAATATTACTTCAATTAAATAATGGATATACCATAAATGAAATATTGGATGAATTATATATTAAAAATGTTTATATCCAAAGTTGATTAGATCTAGGAAATAATACTTACAAACTCCCACTTGCACTAGATCCAATCACGTATGTATCTAATATCATAAGAGTCTATATGAAAATCTTGTTTATGTCGTGACAACTTGATTACGCACAAAGTATAACGCGATATTGTAGTGTAGATTTGGGGTGTCGTATCCACAGGGAGATGGAAAATGTGTCAAATGATCAAGAAAATGGGTGATTTGTCCTCTTAAGTTGGTAGGAGTTTTGATTGTTGATCAAGTGAATCAATATCAAAATTATGGGATAAAATTCAGTAGTTTAAAGTAGTGAAGCTCGAAACTCCCTCACTCGGATCAAGTCATTCAATATTGTTTATTCAAATTGATTACACAATTAGAGACTTTCGTCCCGGTGCTCTAATTGGAAAATTTAGCAATTAA
>CAIGRF010051471.1:1938-18383 GCA_903798235.1 Fraxinus ornus
AAATCTTCTTCATCATACTCTACTTTCAAAGTTTCCAAATCAGCGACGATCTCTTTAAAAATAGCTAAGTGATCTTCTAATGACCCTCCTTCTGTCATGCGATGAGAGTATAAATGTCGTTTGAGGTTCAACTTGCTTGTCAGACTTTTAGTCATGCACAATTGCTCTAACTTCAACCATAAAGCAGCTGTTGAATTCTCCTTCAAAATATCCTGAAGAATATTATTTGATAGATGAAGATGAATGTGAGAAACTGCATTTTTATCATTCTGTAATTTCTCCTATGTGGTCAAAGTTACGGACATCTTGTCAATTCTCAGCAACGCATCATCAAAATCCTCTGTATGAGTACTGCACGCATCTTAGTCTGCCATAACAAAAATCTAGTGCTCCGATCCAAAAATACAATTTCATACTTCATGTAAGCCACGACGAACAAATCAAACATTGCGCTCTGTGGAACTACTGAACCTTGACTCTGATACCACTCGTTGTAAAACGAACAAGATACCAGAATTGATCTGATACTACTTGTTGTGAAACAAACCACCGGATTGAGATGTTAAAGTTATATGGCACAATAATGAAATATGTGAACACAAGCAAAAAAATAATAGAAGACAAAAAATATTGCAGAGAATTAAGAAATTTTATTGACTCAAAAATAATGGAGAAGAGAGAAAATTACAATGGATCCTATAATTCTAGTAATCTATTTTCTCACACTTAAAATTTTATAGAAGAGCCAATATTTATAGGCAACTATGTAGAGCAACGTCCAAACCCTAATAGATGAGTTGTAGTTGAAGTAGAATGTCAAAAACGTGTCAAAATGGAAAAACGGGCTTGGGCCGGATAACACTGTCGCTCGAGCGACAGGCTAGCGACAGGTCCGTCGCTCGAACAACAGGTGAGGGACCAAGTCTCGTGAGAAAACCTGCAGGTATTGCTCGAGCGGCTAGCTAGCGGTAGGCTATCTAAAATCACGACTTTTCTTCCCGGTCCATAATTTCAATCTCTTCACGTCCAATACAAATTCCAACTCCCAATGAGTTTTCAAAATAGAATTTAAACTTGACATATGACTCCAATAGCATTCCAAACTGAATTCTTCTTGACGTGCACTTCAATTAGAAATTTTCAATTACTTCAAACACTTCAACAAAGGAATTCGGGTCACACCCAAATTCCAACATATTCTTTGTCCATACCATTTCGTCAATAAAGAGCTCAGTAAGGTCATTTGAATGGTGGGAAACTATCATTTTTATATAAATGCATCCCTTATGTCAATTAAAATTGGTTTTCTGAGCCGACATTCCTAGACAGTATGTGTTATTTTACAAGTGCTCGAATCAAGCTCTGTAGTTTCTATTTGCCTCTTAAAATTTTTCTTCATGTGGGACTTCTTAACATCAACTGTAGGGGTGTGTGAGCCTTGAAAGCTCTGTCCTTTAGGTTTCTTCATCAATATTTTTCGTCTTGTTGGAACACAAAGGTGAAGTAGAACTTGTTGATGTTATTTTCGATTTCTATAATCAACCGAAGCATGTAATATGGAATAGAGTCTCTTTCTCTATTAGGGTTTATATAGAGAAGAAGAAACTCCAAAATTGGAGTTTGCATAGAGAATTTTTGGAATAAAAAACTTTGGAATGTAAAAATTGAATTTTAATGTATGTGGTGAAGTTTCCTCTAAAAATTATAGGGATGACAATGAGACGGGTATGGAACAGGTTGGCCATTCCCACCCTCATCTCGTCGGGTATTTTTGTTACCTCGGCTCATCCACATACTCGGTTAAAATGGGACAGGACAGGTTCGGAGCGAGGCGGAGCAAGTCTCCTGCCCCCATTTATTTTTTTTCTTTTTTATTTATTTTATTTTTTTGCTTTTAAGTTTTTTATGTCTTTAGTTAATAAATATTATTACCTTTTTACCAATTTATTATAAACAGCTTATGATCTCTTTAAAAATGATGATAAATATATTATTTTTTTTTATATAAAAAACTTAAATTTGAAATAAACAAACGGGGAGGGTAGCGATGCGTGGACTATATTTTCCGTACCCGTCTCATACCCGCTTCGGGACAATGACCCTTGTCCCGTCCCCGTCCCGTTTATCCTGTTAGGCGGGTAATCCCCATTCAGGATGGAGCCCACAAATATCGGATTAAACGAATTTTTCTGCCATCCCTAAAAAAAATATAGTTCTATGAAATTTCTCCTTGTTGGAGAGACTGATTTTGGGCTCCTCTTATGTTGGGCTTGGAGTCCAAGTTTAGACCCATCCGGCTATTAAAAGACTTGATATAACCTCACAAGTCAGCGGAGCCAATTATCTATTGAATTCCCTCCAATTCTCCAAATCTTCCCAAATGATAAGTAGCAGAGTGACTACTGATTTCCGCTCGTCGTTCCTCTCTTGTTAGTGTACTCGTGATACAGTACTCGAAGGAAAAAGGAAAACGAAAGGGAAAATTCATTCAATTGATAGAGAATTGTAAGCCTGAAAACCATTACTGCAATCAGGTTCCGAAGAGAAGAATTCTTGAAGAAAAGAATTAGGAATGGGGAAAGATGAGGATGATATTAGGGGGGAAATAGAGGACCGGCTGATTAACGAGGAGTACAAAATTTGGAAGAAGAACACTCCATTCCTTTACGATCTGGTAATTACTCAAGCTCTGGAATGGCCGTCTCTTACCGTCGAGTGGCTGCCGGACCGGGAGGAGCCGCCGGGGAAGGATTACTCGGTCCAGAAGATGATTCTCGGGACTCATACTTCGGAGGACGAGCAAAATCATCTCATGCTGGCTCAGGTTCAGCTTCCCCTCGAGGATGCTGAGAACGACGCTAGACATTACGAGGATGACCGCTCAGATTTTGGGGGATTTGGCTGCGCCGACGGCAAGGTTTTATTTTATTTTATTTTATTTTTTCCTTTTGTAAAATCTTATTATTTTTATGATGGGGAATTTCTTTCTTTTTTTTTTTTCAATAAAAATAAACATAAAATCCCTTCCTTGTATTCCGTTCTTTGGATATTATGGCCTGGGAAAAAAATTGCTATTGATATTACTACTAGGGTTTGAGAACGAAAAAATGTTGTTAGGTTTAGCATTGGTTATTTGGTACTATGGAATTGGGGCCTCTAATTAGTGGTAGAAATGATTCCTTTCGTTCAAATTTGTGTTTCTTGAAGTCCAATACCAAGGCTTCAAGCTTATGCTGCCAAACATGACATTTTTGTTTTTACACTTCAAAGGAAAAAAAGGGGATCTTTGGTTTTTTAAAACAACATTTGATCCGGTGATTGCACCAAAAACTGATCAATTAGAAAATTTCCCCATTCCCGAGAATTTTGTGGAGATGGTCCTGTTGCATGCTTGCATCTTTAAAATTTGATGTTTTGGATTTGGATCAGCTTAAATTACTTCTTCAAATAATAATTGGCACCTTATTGTCTGTAGCTTGGTTGCCTCCTTAAGTTTTGGAATTCAGTCATGTGTATGCAATTGGGACTTGTTATAGATACTGGACTTCGACATTCTGCAATCTGTTTGATAAGTAAATAAAAAAAAATTCAAACTTTGCCACAATCTCTCCAAACAAGAATAACCAGATTATTGTTTTGATCTAATGTATGCTTATTTGTTTTTCTTTTTCAAATTTAACCCATCATCTGTGTAAAAATTGAATCTTTGCTATCTATACATGTAAATGAATTATTTTCAGGTTTATGGTGCATAGGCCACAAAGTCATTTACAATTACATAATGAGTATATTTTTCCTGCAGGTGCAAATTATCCAACAAATCAATCATGATGGAGAGGTCAACCGGGCTCGATATATGCCCCAAAACCCATTTGTTATTGCCACTAAAACAGTTAGTGCAGAGGTCTATGTATTTGATTATAGCAAACATCCATCTAAGCCCGCTGTAGGCAGTGCATGTAACCCTGATCTGAGGCTGAGGGGCCACAATAGTGAAGGGTATGGTTTGTCCTGGAGTCAATTCAAGCATGGTCATTTATTGAGTGGTTCTGATGATGCCCAAATATGTTTGTGGGACATCAATGCAACTCCCAAAAATAAGGCTCTAGATGCAATGCAGATATTTAAGGTATGAAGTAAATAAATAGCATGCTTATAAGTGCAATATTCTTGCTCTGATTTGTGATGTGTGAAAAATTTATGCATCTGTGATATTATTCCCAAGTTCATAACGCTTCCATGTGTGGTTTTGTTTATAACAATCTAATTCATGCTAAGATAGATTCATGAAGGAGTTGTCGAAGATGTAGCATGGCATCTCAGGCATGAGTACTTGTTTGGTTCAGTTGGGGATGATCAGTATCTGCATATATGGGATCTCCGTTCTCCATCAGTCAGCAAGCCTATTCAATCTGTAGTTGCTCATCAAAGTGAGGTGGGTGTTATAATTTCCTATACACTTGAATAAGGATAAACAGATTGGAATTATCCTGTGAGTACTACATAAATATTAATGACAATGTATGCTGACATTTTATACATGTTTGAAATGATTTGAAGTGTCTTCAAGTCCATATAGAAGGAGAATGTATTTGCTACCATGTAATCTCTTTCTGTTTTGAGTTAGGGTATTAACTCTAGACAATCAGATGCTTTGTTACAACTTTAAGTTTACTGCTGTATAATTTGAATCAGCATATACAAACAGTAGAAGATTGATTTTTGTTTTGTTTGTCAGTGGCAGCGGATAAATGGTCATTAAGTCCTAATAGAAGTGCAAGAGACATTCTCTAGTTCATGTCAAGTCTTCCCAACTTTTAGATAAATTTTACTTGGTCAGACTTTTGTTTACAGTAGCCATCTTTTTCCCTTCGTACGAATCACATATTGCTTAGATCTGCAGAGAATGAGCATGCCACTTTAACTAAAGAAGGCTGGTGAAGACATGATATTAAAATTAGAAACTGTATTGGCTTAGGTTGATTAGCATTTGTCTTAACCTTTATGATCATTCCTGAAGGCACTTCGCATTGTACTACCATATTTATCTCTATTCATGTATTGATATTGTAACCCGTTCTTGACACTACGTTGAACTTAGAATAAATGGTTTTGGCAGTCAACATACTTCTCTTAATGTACTGGTTTTCAGCACGCCTAACTAGTTTAATGTTGTCCTTAAACATCCATTTCTCTCTGGGAAAGGAGATTAGTTTTGTCTACGTTGGATTTGACCTTGTCCATTTTAGAGACTACAATGGTTTTTCTTTCAGACACGGTCCTTAATATAATTATCTTTTCCAGCATATGTGTTCTGGCATTTGTATACTATCAGTAAATTACATTTTTTGGGGTGACTTTTGGTAGGTAAACTGTTTAGCTTTCAATCCCTTTAATGAGTGGGTTGTGGCAACGGGCTCAACTGACAAGACTGTTAAATTATTTGATCTTCGAAAAATTTCTACTGCGCTCCACACCTTTGATGGTCACAAGTAAGAGATATTTCTTGCTTTCGGCTTTTCAATGATTTTACCCATTGTCAATCTGTCTGTTGACAGTCTCGTTTAATCACATAATATATATAGCATATATTTGTCTCCCATTATTTCAAAACTCTTTTTTCTACGTACTCATTTTCAACCACACATTCACACAATAAAATATTCTATATGTAAACCCAATACTTTTCCCTACTTTTTAATCACATTCTCCAAAAATTCACTATTCAAGACAATGTATTTCCAAACAGAAATGGCCACCAAACAGAGGTATACTTTATAAGAACATGGGCATGAATTGGTTAATCAATATTTTTGTTAACTTAATACTACTATCATTGCAATACAGGGAAGAGGTTTTCCAGGTTGGTTGGAATCCAAAGAATGAGACCATCTTAGCTTCTTGTTGTCTCGGTAGGAGGATCATGGTGTGGGATCTTAGCAGGTAATTTGAATGTAATGAGAAAGCTAATTTGTTATGAGATCGTGTGTGAAAGATTCTAATGTCGTGTATTTGAAGCTATGATGTTCCTAGTTTTGACTTCTTATCGAGGATTCTTTCTTGTTAATTTTTCCAAGAGCTTACCTCTTTTCATATTGACCTCTAAGTAGCATTTCTATATATTTTTGTTTTTACCATATCACATGCCTTGTTGGTTTTACGAGCAATCTAATCTGGATAATGAAAAATAAAGTTGCCATTTTTCTTCCTCGCAGTCACCTCAGTTTGCTACCTGTTCACTCCACTTCTACTCTCCAGTTCTCATGGATTCTCTTCTCAACCTTTTCACATGTTACTTCACCGTCTTGTCTTATTAATCTTTTTCTTCTTTTTTTTGATCGTTTTATCTAATTATTAAACTTGTGATTGATGGAGGCAAGCTTGATGAATTTCCATAAAGCTTGCAAGTTTATTTGTCTTGCGTGTACACACAAAATTTATGACAATTTCATCTGATTTGAGGCACTGGTATCATGAAAATTGCTGAACTCATAATTAACTTTTCACTTTTCTTGTTTACTAGGATCGATGAAGAACAGACACAGGAGGATGCTGAAGATGGCCCCCCGGAGTTGTTATTTATTCATGGTGGTCACACTAGTAAAATTTCAGACTTCTCATGGAACCCCTGTCAGGACTGGGTTGTTGCTAGTGTAGCTGAGGATAACATATTACAAATTTGGCAGATGGCAGAGAATATCTACCATGATGAAGATGATCTACCTGGAGATGATTCCACTAAAGGTTCTTAATTCTTAGTTTTTCAATTTAGGCAGTGACTTTTCATTAGGTTGTTTCAATCTTACAATATTTTGTTTTTATTTGATATTTGTTTACTTCTGTAAAATTAAGGTTGAGTTTTGATTTAACTAACTGCATCGTTTTATAAATAATGTCACATGAAATAACCTCGAACCTAAGATGATTATTAGCAGTATTTGTGGTTAAAGAGTAGATAATAATGTTAAGTTTAGGTGCAAAATATTTTATTGTGTGAATGTATAGTTAAAAATATGTGAAAAAATAAATGAGTGAGAAAAATATGGTCGTCAAACAGGGGCTAAATGTAGCAATGCAAATATTTTTTGATTATTAACATTATTCATGTTTCTTTTTATTTTTATTTAATTGAATAGTTCAAGATCAACAAATAATTTTACTGATAAACAAGGATGGCAACGGGCTCGATTGGGCTTGGAACTGGATAATAATTCCTATCCAGGCATCGTTGAGGATCTCGAAGGTGGGAGTGGGAACCAGGGGCGGAGCCAGCCCGTCGAAGTAGGGGGTCCCAGAGGTGAAGGGTGGGGGGGCTACGTGGGTTCGGGCCTCCAAATTTTTTTTGAATACGTTATTAACAAAAAAAATCAAGAAACGTTTAAAAAAAAAGTATTAATTTTTAATTTAGTAAAATCATACCTTGTTAATAGCGTTCCATTCGATATAGCCGATACACTCATACACGCAAGTCGCAACGTAGCCCCTCCAATTCGAGCAACCTTACAAACCTTCTAGACCTCTAACAAACATTTACTTTAAAAGGCTCTGATGTGCAACAGAAATGTATATTCATAATACTATTTGACAGATGAAAGCTAAAATGATTGAATTTCAATGCATCATCAATTCATCGGGGGGTTATAAAATACTATGTCCCAACTCACTGGAAGTTGCCTTATCGAGTAAATAGGATGGATCACAAACAATTTTTATGCATTTAGTAGTTTCTCCTTCAAATGTTACACCAATAGCTTTTTCATCCCCATCAAACTCTACCTGCAATCAAAATTTCACA
Source organism: Fraxinus ornus (assembly GCA_903798235.1). Taxonomy (NCBI): domain Eukaryota; kingdom Viridiplantae; phylum Streptophyta; class Magnoliopsida; order Lamiales; family Oleaceae; genus Fraxinus; species Fraxinus ornus. The sequence continues at coordinate 9,734 of CAIGRF010051471.1, forward strand.
TATAAAAGGTCCCAATATAAGCAAAACTTTCTCGTGCCAACCTCTATTACTTCATTTCTAGCCACCACAAAAAAAAAACCACCGAATTTGTCAAACAACAACAACCCCTACTCACAAATTAAAAGACTAGAGAGAAGAATCGGTCACTTGAACAGCTGAACAGGTCTGGCGGCGGTGCGGTACGGTAAAATTGGGAAGAGAAGAATATCGCCACAGCCCATTGACTGGATAAGAATCACCTCGCTGTAGCCCAGTTCTGAAGACGGAAGAGAAAGAATCGGGGTAAAATTGGATTGGTAGTGTTTAATTTTATTAAAGGTGATGACAAGATGGTAAAATATCTTCATTTACCATTCCATTTAATTAATTAATTGTTTTTAGTTGTATTACTCTTTTAAGAATATGATTACATTGTAAATACTAAAAATAAAAAGATTCAAAGCAATTCTGGGAAATTCAGGGAGTGGCAATGCGAAGAATTTTATCATCCTATTGGTAAAGAAATATATGTATTCTTGAACTTAATGAAATGGATAGTAATATTTACATGTAACTGATTCTGGTAATAAGTTGTGACGTTATTATGAAATGGACAAATAATACATAGATAATATGAAGTACCCTTTTTATTGTTTTAAGGACAAATTAGATATTAACAATTTAATAAAAGTGATTAATTATATTTTTAAAATATTAGAAAACTCATCTGATATTGTCAAAAAGAAAGGTTAAGTGTATTTCATGTTCTCTTATTTTTTGAAATAATGTTATTAAGGGCCGTTTGATTGCAAGAGTGGAATTTGAGTGGAAAAAAAATAAATTTCAGGGAATTGAATTGCCTAGAATTGTTTTCCTGAGAATTTTCAATTAATTGTGTTTGATTAGTATATTTTTCTACCTGGAAAATGTTAAAATTTTGGATCTTTTGGTGTTCGTTTGATTTTATTTTCATGGAAATTGTACATTAAAGGGAAATTTTTTTTTTACAATTTTACATTAAAGCTGAAAACCATTTTCCCACCACTTTGGTGGGAAAACCAATTCCACAAAATCATGAAAAAATGGGACACGTAGCGGGTGGGAGGAAAACATTTTTCATGAAAAATTTTGGCTATCAAACATGGTAAAAGTGAAAATTGAAATTTCAATTCCATTTTTCATGGAAAATAATGAGCTATCAAACATGTCCTTATAGTCAACTATTGAAGTATTAATTCTATGTGGTGTAATCTTAATAGTAAAAAAGGAATATAAATATATTTCTATTTTATAATTACTAAAAGTATGCCACGTAAGGCGACTGTTTGGGATGGCAAATCTGATGATGCATTAAGCCCTTAATGGAATAGTGAATTTTTGGAGAATGTGTGGTTAAAAGGTAGGGAAAATTTTTGAGTTTTCGTGTAAAATATTTTATTATGAAAATATATGATTGAAAATAAATTTGTAAAAAAAAGTGTTGAAATAATGATAGACAAATAAAAGCTAAAAAATGTCGTAGTAACGCTTCCCTATGTTGAAAAAAACGCACATCACAACATTATTGCAATTCCTATAGCCACGAGTGTAAAGTACTTTACACGGGCCGCCGTGTTCCTGTATTCTCGCTCTGCTACTTCTGCCGTCTTGGTTTAAACTCATTGAAGAAGCGCGTGAAAACAGTCATAAGTCCTTCACCTAGGAAAGTAGCGTATAAATGACTCGATGAATCCTAAAAGTTGGCAGCAACTTTTTGTTTGTGAAATAACGAAGTTTGACCCAACTAACACTTAAAGGGAATGAATATTTGTTTTATGCGGAATTGAAATTTACCCATTAATAAAAGCAACAAGTCACAATTATTAATTAATCTAGATGANAAAATTTCACATATAAAAGGTCCCAATATAAGCAAAACTTTCTCGTGCCAACCTCTATTACTTCATTTCTAGCCACCACAAAAAAATCACCCAATTTGTCAAACAACAATCCCTACTCATAAATTAAAAGACTAGAGAGAAGAATCGATCACTTGAACAGCTGAACATGTCTGGCGGTGGTGCGGTGCGGTAAAATTGGGAAGAGAAGAATATCGTCACAGCCCGTCGACTAGATAAGAATCACCTCGCCGTAGCCCAGTTCTGAAGACGGAAGAGAAAGAATCGGGGTAAAATTGGATTGGTAGTGTTTAATTTTATTAAAGGTGATGACAAAATGGTAAATACAAAAAAAAAAAATTAAAAAAAAAATTGTCAAAAAATTGGGAGGGGGGACTCCCTCCGCCCCTAGTGGGAACGGGACACGAATTAAAATATCTTCATTTACCATTCCATTTAATTAATTAATTGTTTTTAGTTGTATTACTCTTAAGAATATGATTACATTGTAAATACTAAAAATAAAAAGATTCAAAGCAATTCTGGGAAATTCAGGGAGTGGCAATGCGAAGAATTTTATCATCCTATTGGTAAAGAAATATATGAATTCTTGAACTTAATGAAATGGATAGTAATATTTACATGTAACTGATTCTGGTAATAAGTTGTGACGTTATTATGAAATGGACAAATAATACATAGATAATATGAAGTACCCTTTTTATTGTTTTAAGGATAAATTAGATATTAACAATTTAATAAAAGTGATTAATTATATTTTTAAAATATTAGAAAACTTATCTGATATTGTCAAAAATAAAGGTTAAGTGTATTTCATGTTCTCTTATTTTTGGAAATAATGTTATTAAGGGTCCGTTTGATTGCAAGAGTAGAATTTGAGTGGAAAGAAAATAAATTTCAGGAAATTGAATTGCGTAGAATTGTTTTCCTGAGAATTTTCAATTAATTGTGTTTGATTAGTATATTTTTTTTACCTTGGAAAATGTTAAAATTTTGGATCTTTTGGTATTCGTTTAACTTTATTTTCATGGAAATTGTACATTAAAGGGGAAAAAAATTTATAATTGTCTATAGAATTTGTTTTCATTGTAAAAATAATAATAATAATAAAGAAAGCTGAAAACCATTTTCCCACCACTTTGGTGAGAAAACTAATTCCACAAAATCATGAAAAAATGGGACACGTAGCGGTTGGGAGGAAAACATTTTCCTTGAAAATTTTTGACTATCAAACATGGTAAAAGTAAAAATTTCAATTTCAATTCCATTTTCCATGAAAAATAATAGGCTATCAAAGATGCCCTTATAGTCAACTATTGAAGTATTAATTCTATGTGGTGTAATCTTAATAGTAAAAAAGGAATAAATATATTTTTATTTTATAATTACTAAAATTATGCCACGTAAGGTGACTGTTTGACTGTTTGGGACGGCAAATCTGATGATGCATTAGTTAAAAGGTATGGAAAAATTTTGAGTTTTCATGTAAAATATTTTATTGTGAAAATATATGATTGAAAATAAATTTGAAAAAAAAAGTGTTGAATTAATGATAGACAAATAGAAGCTAAAAAATGTCGTAGTAACGCTTCCCTATGTTGAAAAAAACGCACATCACAACATTATTGCAATTCCTATAGCCACGAGTGTAGAGTACTTTACACGGGCTGTTGTGTTCATGTATTCTCGCTCTGCTACTTCTGCCGTCTTGGTTTAAACTCATTGAAGAAGCGCATGAAAACAGTCACAAGTCCTTCACCTAGGAAAGTAGCGTATAAATGACTCGATGAATCCTAAAAGTTGGCAGCAACTTTTTGTTTGTGAAATAACGAAGTTTGACCCAACTAACACTTAGAGGGAATGAATATGTGTTTTATGCGGAATTGAAATTTACCCATTAATAAAAGCAACAAGTCACAATTATTAATTAATCTAGATGAATTCACATGCAAAATTATCATAAGTTGAATTATCGCAATTGATAAACTGCAAAGAAGTAAATAACACTACAAAATTGATGACTGTTAAAACCCATCGCAGGATAAAAAAAACTCTGAACCCAAACCAGTAAGAATCCATTATAAATGAATCGACTTACAATGCGGTCCAGATTCGACTAACTCTAATACTCTCTGACATTCTAATTGTAATCACTAAAACCCTTTTGGACCGTGTGCTTTTGTACCTGCTCTCGACCTTTTGGAATCATCTATTTCATGTGGATCACCGATAACACCTCGTTCTCCGCCGATCGGAACTTCGATCACCTTTCTCGATTTTCAGAACTTTACCAGATTATTCGGAAATATGGGTTTTGGCGCTTTGATTATGTGGATTTAATGTTTTCAATAATTTGGTTGAATCAAGAGAAGATTGTATTGTATGTAGGATGTGTAAGATGTGATCCCTCTTATAAAACAATGTTCAACCAACTTTTTTTATGAAGTGGGGCTTAGATATTTATAGTATAGAGATTTTGTGGTAGTATAAGATAAATAAAACTCTTGAAAATCGTGAACTAGGGTTTCTTGAGAAATATTGTCGCTCAAGCATCAGCGAGAGGCATGTGCGCTACTTGAGCGGCAAGCAGACGACAAAGGTTCTATTTTGGACACTTGAGCATCGGCTTGACGACAGGCTAGTATAATTTCGGCAACTTTTTCTCCTAGTTCCATAAACGAACCCAAGAACTCCTAGTTCATTTATACAACCTATGACTCCTTAACTTTTAAAACTCTTTGATAACTATATTTTTGTTTAAAGATTACCAAAAAATATAAAACCTAGCAGTTTGAACCAAAATTATGATTAATTTTGAGCATATTCGCAATCAACTTTCGAATAAAACTCTAGGAAAAATTGCAGTCGCGGTCCCAAACCTTTCCCTTTTTTTCAGACTTTATATCAGCCTTCACTTTGTGCCATCACAAGTCTCAAACCTTTGAAAAATTCACAGGTACAGTCCAAAATGACGGAAAATATTAGTTCCACCGTCAGTTGACCTCAAAAATAGAAAAAAGACAAATTTTGACCAATTTAAAAGGGGCATTTTCGTCCATTCCAATTTCCCCCTTTTCACTGTGCTAATCACTGTTTATTTCCTTCTCAGAATCTGGATTAAACTCGAATTGGGGAAAAAAAATCGTATTCACTATGTATCCTCTTGTAAACAACTTGCGGACGTGCTCACAAAAGGATTTCCAAGTAAATCATTTATCGTATTGTTGTCAAGCTTGGAAAGCAAGATGTTTTTCCACCATCTAGAGTGTTAAGAATGTTGGTTTATATTTTCCATCTACTTGTACAAATGTATGTAGAAGATCAAGTCTTTTCCTAAACTAGGGTCAAGACTCATTGTATTTGTTGTGTATTAATAGAGCTAATAGAATTTCTTCTCTCAGATTTCTTTCGGGGAAATTTGAATGTTGGGGAAATATCTCCAAGAAGGAAAAGAGAGAACAACATATACTAGAAAAATCCACACATTAATTAACACAATGCTTCTAGGATTTTGACTCTGGTTTTTAATTCAAATTTGTCTTCTGTATGATTACTAGTTAAAGAAAACGACATAAAGCTCATTAGTAGCCCTCCACCACTTATTCATGTAACTTTTTCCACCGCTTTTTGCAGTTTACTTCGTAATTTGACCTGCATAAAGAAAAGGGCAAGCATAAATCAATTTATATAGAACAATGCTAAATTCAAACAACAGAAGATCTTTCCTCTAATGAAGTACAGACGAAAAGAAAAAGATATGAATAGAGACAATACAATGGAACACAGAGAGAGAGAGAGTCTTTACATGGTTCAAAGTAGGCCATGCACTTATCAGGAAGCTGCATGGCCATGTTCCGGTCGACCCCTGAAATGGTCGGGCCATTCAAAAGTGCACACAGACAAGGCTGGCCTAGAGCTTTAATGGCAGCACAGCAAGCCTCAGTTGGAGGCATGTGTATAAATGGAATCACTGAGGCCCTGCAAGGTATCAGCTGAACGAGTGTCGAGAAGTAACTGCTGCCACAACTCATCTGTCCATTGCTTTCCTGCACTTGACCAGCCATCACAAACACAAGCAACAGCAAAGTCAGCAGGGTGTTTGTTTTGTAGAATTTCATGTTTTCAGGCTTGAGTGAAATCCAATACCAGTAACTGAACTTATAGCAAAATGTCATCTTGGTTACCAAACTTCACTTTGTTTTGTATCCAACTGTTGCTATTTCATATTTCTTACCCCAACACTATGTCATACTTGATTCATGTCACCTGTAAGAGCTTGCTAACTCTGCTCTACAGCGTTGACATGATTTTGGCACCTTTCCATACAGTTATAACACTCACATTTCATGAGATGGCCCTCCTATACAAAGGAGTCGATGATTTTCAAACCACATGATGTGATATTCTGAAGATAATTCCAATATGCAGCCACCTGTAGATTATTGTCTAAAATACACATTTTGACCTGCAGACTAGGCGAAGGCAGTGTTATTTATCAGTTTTGGGATAATCTATTTGTACAATGTTTTTTTACAACATTGTTGGCATTGTTGTAGGTGGCAAAAAAGTTTTGGTTAAAAAGATAAATTGTTTTTTAAATGGTCTAATGACAAGAAGTTACGTTACGTGACATATTGTCAACAACATTGTACATCAAAACAACATTGTACATCAAACATGATTGATCAGTTTTGCGATGGAATAACTATGCCCAAATCAAGTGGGAAGAAAAAGCCAGCATTTCAACATTGGAAACAAAAATAATTAATTGCTCTCTCAACAATTCTTGGAGAGTAAAATTATTGGGCACAAACTCATACAGCGTGTCTTATAAACAATTTAGGGAAACTAAGAAATTGAATGAATGACTTGTTTGAATCCAGAACTCCTGCTATCTGCCCACCAAATACTTGAATCTCCAAGTGTTACTGGCATTAAAAGAACCGCATTCAAGTTGTTACAAGTTACCAAAGGTCACCTTTACTCCCTTTGAGATTAATGACAGCAAGCTCTTGTTCGACAAACTCTCCAGCATGCATGGGAGGATACTTGCTGGCAAGGGGGGATTCTGCAAAGTGGCCTAGAGGTTTTAACACAGCATCTGATGCTATGTGTGCAAAAAGCTACAAAAGATCAAGAGAAAGTCAATTAATAGCAATTGAAGGCATGGTGACCATGATAAACTAAAACTACAACGCAGAAAATGAGAAAAATCAAAATGATTGCAACCTCACGACTTAACTCACCGTTGAGGACACTCTCCACAGGCTGCGGTTTTGCTCCAAGGCTAGTTTGATTGCATCAGTTGTCCGGTTAGTCACAACAACCTCGTGCATGCCAGCTATGCAGTCTCCTGCAGTCAACCACTCTATCTGCATATATATTAATACAAAGTGAGGGCTCAAAAGAGCATTGATTATCTCCACTGATAAAGACTTCATCAGTACAAGAAAGAGAACTAAAATTCACAAATTCTTGCTCAAAAGTTGGATTGGAAACCTAAGAGGAAANATTGTGCATTTTCAACAAAAGTTTAGTTGTTAATTTTAGCCTCTGTTTGGTACACATTAAAATTTTCATTCTCATTCTTCTACTCATTTTCAACCACACATTCTTCAATAAAATAATATTTTTCATCCCATCAATAATTTTTCCTTCTTTTTCAACCACACATTCTCTATCAATCTACTATTTCAGAATACATTCTTCCAAAATAATGTGGCTCAAACACACCCTTAAATTGACATCCAGTACATGCAAGTATTCCGCTGTATAATTGAGGGTATGATTGGAGGCTAAAATAATTTAACCAAATTATCTTCTCATATATGGCCAATTACTTATGACCAATAAAGGAATGAACAACAAAACATCCAGATAAACCCACGATAAAATAACCAAATTATATGTTGTATTATTGAGGATATGATAGGGTTAAATTTAATTAAACAAATTATCTTCTCATATATGGCCAATTATATATGATCAATAAGGGAATGAACAATAAAACAGCCAAATTGAACCCATAATATAATCATAACCAAATTATCTTCTGATATATAGACAATTTCATTAATAACGGAATAAACAACAAAACAGCTGGCTTAATCCCACAAGTAAATCATTAGAAATTAAAATCATCTGATCTTAACAATAGTCAGAACTGGGGGAATCATACCTGCTTTCCTGTTTGAATGAGGAGACATCCCACTGGAACCTTCACTTCCATTTTTTGCCCATTTCTTAGCCAAATATTTAGACCTGGGAATCTACTTCTTCCATGAATTGTAAGGAAGTTGAGGTCATAGTGATATCCAGCAAATACAGTACCTACTTGGCCATGACGTCTTAGGTTACTCCCTGTTGGAGCAAGCAGATGAGGTCCCTGGAATTGGAGAAGTGGTTTAAGAGTATGTCTAGCCATAAAGAAAGAATGTTGGTATGAAAATAGAACTGCGAAATTCTGGAAAACCTTAAATGACACTTAAATGCAAAAATGCCTAAAAGGAGTTTTGGCCATTGAAGCAACACTGCGGATGGCTTAAGGCTTGGTACAGAGAACTATTAGAGAAGTTTGTAGTAGGGCTGGACATGGTCTGATTCGATTCGGTTCTCTTCATACCCGAACCGACCCAAAATTTTCGGATATTTAATAAATGGAACCGTCAGATCCAAATATAATTATGGAACCGTTTGGGTTCGGTTCGGTTTTGTTCGGTTCCGTACCATAATTAAATTTTTTTAACATTTACAACACTACATAAATATAACTA
>CAIGRF010051474.1:2363-16584 GCA_903798235.1 Fraxinus ornus
GGCTAAATTGGAATTGGTAAATTGGTAATTGAATGTTTTTATTTATGAAATGATTTTATTTATTATGAAATGATTTTATTTATTTAATTAATTTGTTAATTTATTTAGAAAAAAATAAAATAATTTAATTAATTCAATAAAAAAATTATTTAGTTTCGGGTCTCATTCGGTTCTTGGTCTAGACCCGAGACCCGACCCAAACCTTTCGGTTCTCGATTCGGATACCCGTTCGGGTCTTTAACTTATGAAGAACCGCTCGATTCGATTCGGTTCAGTTCGGGTTCGGTTCGGTCCGGTTCGGTTCGGATATTTTGGACACACCTAGTTTATTTCTCGAGGGGTGTCAAGAGAATGAAGGATAAAACGAAAATGTTTATCTTGTATGTATAATCTAATCCACATAATTAAAAAGTCGAAAATGAGATTAATTGTATTAATTATCATCCCATATTAAATCATACATTAGAAAATATGTGTATCCTAGTATGATGTACCATAGTTGAACTATGAGCGCAACAAGCACATATAATGAAAAGGGTTTTACTACTTGTATATAAAAAATGTACATAATGAATTATATAATATGATGTAGAAAGAAACGATTGGATGAAAAATTTGATTGTATTTAAAACTGTCAAATGGTAGGGTGTCATGTAATCTATCAGGTAGCAAGACCCTAATGAAAATATTTTTAATTTTCATAGATAAATGGTGTGTTTGAACCACATTATTTTGAAAGAATGTATTCTAGAATAGTAGATTGTTGGAGAATGTATGGTTGAAAAAGAAGGAAAGGTTACTGATGTGATGAAAAATATTATTTTATTGAAAAATGTGTGGTTAAAAATGAGTAGAAGAATGAAAATAAAAATTTTAATGTATACCAAACAGGAACAAAATAACTTTTTAGTCATTATTCAACATATCTTATATGAAGGGCGCCCCCCCAATAGGGGGGCAACACGTGTCATTTTGTCAACATTTTTGTCAAAAAAATTTGTACAAATAGTTTTTCCCATATGAAGTTTAGAGGAACAGAAGGAGGACAGACTCGGGTTTTCACCAGCTTGACAAGTTCTGGAGTCTGTCAAGGACGTTGTCGCATATCCCAATTGAATATAACCACTTACACCTATTTCTTAGGTACTTGACGTCAGGCGCCCCCCCAATAGGGGGGCGACACGTGCCATTTTGTCAACATTTTTGTCAATTTTTTTGTACAAATAGCTTTTCCCATATGAAGTTTAGAGAAACAGAAGGAGGACACACTCGGATTTTCACCAGCTTGACAAGTTCTGGAGTCTGTCAAGGGCGTTGTCGCATATCCCAATTGAATATAACCACTTACACCTATTTCTTAGGTACCTGAAATGGCCAATCCGAAAGAATAATGAACAAACTCTTGAACTGAATTCTTCTATACAAAATGAAATTATTTTTCTATCAATTTCCTTCTAAAATACTATCTTTTGGATGGAACGAGTCAATGGTGTAAAGGAAATAGTTTACACTATGAACAAAAAGCCAAAACCCACAACTTGGCCCTGTTTCTTCAAGCCTAAGTTGCAAATGGAATGCTACCTTCTAGACCAGACTTGGTGTAGCTTGATCTTCACACTTAGCATGCTGATAAAGTTCGAGACATAAGCACATTAGTGCGCTAGACTCAACAGTATTGTCTAGAATTAAAAAATAATAATTAAATATTATTTATTGTACTTATTATTCAGTATTTCGTATGAAACACGTCCATGATGTTTTTAATAGATTAAAGAAGAAACAAGAAAAACAAATGAAAGCAATTTTTATGTACACATTTCGTAGGATCCATCACTAACTTATGGAAAATGATACTCTTACAGAACTATTCATCCTACAGATATTTTACCTACACTCATATCAGTGGGCCCCACAGTAATAAAAAATTGCCAAAAAAAACCCCACCCAACCCCCCTATTATCAGGTCTCAGTGGTCTGTAAAGATTCTGTAAATTTTTTTTTCTGTGAATGTAGCAAAGTTCCTAACTTATTATTTGCATATTTCGTAGAACGCCCAAGTTCTAATTACTCAAAAGCACTCAATGCGATTTGAAGCATTGTGGGAACATTAACTTTGCGTAATCTGTGAGAAGGTTTATTAGATCGTTCTTGGGATCTTGGCGAAATTGGGCATGCCATTCTATTGGAAGGATGAGGCAATTATCCATAAACAATGATGTAAGATTTGAGTCCAAACAAAGGCAGTTCGGGTGGATGTTTTGTGATTGTTCAGGGTATTTGCTATTGGTTTTGTCTTCGGATTGGTATAATATATTTTATGATATAATCTTGAGTCCAAAGTCTCCTTAATTTTCGTAAAGTAATCAAAGTATATCCATATTCTCGTGGATCCGCCACACCCTTTTTAAGCTCTATTCATAATCCACACTTAGCTAGCTAAGTAATGCCCCTTGAACCAAGAAGCGTGCTATGAATGTGCAGTTTGACAGATTCCTATGCAAACACTGATGGCTATAGATCTTCTATACGTATTACCAATCTACAAAATTTTCAGACCAAGAGAAGAAAAGTTACTAGCCAGTTTGTATGATTAATTCAGCAGCTGAGGCCATTGTACGGACTCCTCCAACTCCAAGCAAAGCAAGTGCCAGCTTATCCTCATTCCACCGCCTCAGCCCCTGACTTAGTCTTGTCAACACCTCGACATCCACCTCAAATATCCATGCTGGTGTGCATCTGACTATCAAACTCAAGAAACAGGAGACGTATGCACGCCAAGTGGCTGGATCACAACCAAGTGATATCTGTCCATCAATGGCATTGGCCATAAATTTCATGTGGCACCCAAGAGCTTTTGGACGATGCCAAGAAGCCGATGATGACAAGTTCACACCCCAGATAAACATTCCAGAAAACCCAGCTAAATATGCTAGCGCGTACCCTTTGAGCATTGGAAAGATTCCACTTGACTCCCCTTGTTGCTCGTACTGATGAATGGACATAAACCAAGAGGGAAGAGTTTCCTTTATTAACGACTGCAAGAATCCTGGGCCACCGGTTAAGAATATTAAAGAAGCCCCCAAAGAAGCTGCTAGTTTCACTTTAGTTATAGCTGCAGCAAGTGAGAAGTGCCCATATTTCGCACCATTTTTTGCTGTCTTCGGCTTCCTAAACCTGGCAATGTCTTCCACAGTTTGCATCAATATTGAAATTATCTCCTCTCTTAAAAACATGATGTCCCTAATTGATCGGTAAACACGTAGATACAGAATTCCTGGTGCAACCGGAGAGATCCCACCTTTAAAATGCGATCCAAAACCATGGCCAAGAAGCGCTCCTATGCCACCATTGCTTGAGATGCAGGTAGTGCTCAAACCAAGGGTGGAGCTGAAACAGCTTTTAAGAAGCTGAATTACAGCATTATTATTGTGGAGGAAGACAGTACGAGAAGCAGAAAAAACAAGGAAGTCGCTCCATCGTTTCACTTTTTGGGTCCACAAGGAAGCAACTACCGGCATGCATGGCCACGGGCAACCTGCTGCAAGAGACTCCAAAGCTGGGCCCGCTAGATCAAGAAAATGCTGTGAGGCTTTATCGAGTTTATAGGTTATCGTGAGGCTGACAAATGCAGCCAACGGCAATGGAAGCAAAGCAGGAGAACTTTCTCCTGCAGAAAGATAAGTTTTGCAAGATAATATAGTATCAGAATAAAAGAAATAATGATGTGAAGATTATAAATTAGAAACCAGAAGTAAAAAAGACATAAAGCATCTCTAACATTTACTTTTGACTACATATAAGCCCCTACACTGAAACACTGTTTTATCAAAGTAAATGCTCCTAAGCATCATTCCTATAGATCATGTCTGGCTACGCTTAAAACATAGTAAAAGTTAATTATAAGTATTTGTTTATAGATATGTTACTTTTTCCTTACTTTTAAGTAGAAAAAGTTACTTATTATGAAAGCAACGCAACCTTATTGTCATAATAAGTAACTTATTTATCTTCGACCTTAACCAATCAGGTTAAGCTTAGATTTTTATTTTATGGCCGTGCATGTTTTTCAAAAGAATAATGTAATTCATCATTAGTAGTAAACATCGCCAATATAGGTGACAGTGAGAAAGCATTGGACAATGAATCAGGGTACGTTGCAACCTAGACAGATGATGGTCACCACTAATGATGAATAGCATTATTATCTTTCAAAATAATAACAAACCTGTAGCTAGACTAGGGACATCAACACCAGTAGCAGCTAGTATTTTCTTTATCTGCTCCTCAACATTGGAGAGATTAGCAGCGGGACTGGGCCAATCTGTTCCATTCATAAAAACTGATTTCCAAACACCACGAGTTACTTCAGCCGAAAGATAACTTACAATGGTTGCCAAAGTAGCAGGAAGATAGTCAGCCAATTCTTTTAGCCCTATAATGGAACAATTTTAAAAAGTAAACGGAAGATTACTAGCACATTGTTCACTCCAAGAAATTATTTTAAAAATACACGTGATTCTCCTTCCATCAACTTAACCATACAAGTGATTTTTTGAGCTGTGAAATGAAGCAAATGTCTTAAAGAAGTCCAACATGCACATCAAACTAACCTGTGCAGAGTTCACGGGGAGACAATCTTCCATGGGCACATGCCGTTAGAGAAGCATCTGCCACAAATGGAACAGCTTCGAGAATATCCCAAGCAGGTAATTTAGGCCTTAAATTGTCCTCACTTCCAGCTCCAAAAGAACTACTGCTTCCCGATGAAATAGAAATCACAGATGGGCTTCCTCTTTTGATTATTCTGAACATCATGTTGAGCAATGTATCAACTGTTTGATGGACGGGAGTCCCATTGACGAGACCAGAGAGTGGTGAAGCTATGCATGCCAAATGTTGTCTGTACCATGCTTTAAGTTTTGGAAAAGAGTCGACAAATATAGGTTTAGGAGACGAAAAACTTGTAACTCTTTCAAGTCTCCTTCTATTTGGATCCTTGAGTATGTTTTCAGAATGTATAAGGTGGGAATTCCGCACTAGTAGGAGGTATTCGGGAGTGAGTTGGGATCCGACTGGAGGTACATCTCCAGCTCCATGTTCAACAGGAGGATGATTAAACCTCCAAAGTTTTAGAAGAAGAGCGAATGCATTCGAAAACACAACATGGGAAGATATCTCTTCTCCTGTTGTCAGAGTCCATGAGATGTCAGGAACATACGACCCAAACACCTCACAGATTGTCATTAATGAACCAGCAAGCTGCGGAACCTGGAAAAAGTTAACAATATTGTTTCATTTCATTTCTCTCGGAAACTCATGGCTTAATTGTATAACAAACCAGAACATAAGTAATGGCTGCTCTTCAAATTCATTAGTCAAAGAAGGGACTTGAGAAAAAATATTATAAATAACTTGTGTCATGTCTTAGGACATTTCATTGCGACACTTCAAACGTATCACTGAAAGTATCTATAAAGTGTAAACCATTAAATCATTAAACCAAATAAATACAAAACTAAACAGGCGCTGTTTATGTCTTAGGACATTTCTTGTAATACTTGTTTTATAAGAAAGATATGTTCTATAATATGAACAATTTCCATACACTGGACTAATCAATACAAGGGTGCCCTCAGTAATTCAACATGAAACTATCTTTCTCATGCCTATCAAAGAAAAAATTTGGCTTTGTAAAACTGAACTTACCAAACCATGTAGGGAGAAAATCCGGACACAGTCAACAGGTGCTATCCCAACTAGGAGGACGTTCAGCATGGGAGCATATCGTATCAAATAGTTGTCACTCCCAGAGTAATCAACAGGAACTGGTGGAGACAATAATCTAGTTATAAAATAAAGAGTATGTTCCTGCATGATCATGAGCTAAACACAATTAGATAACTAGGAGGTGTTTCCACCAAACTATATAAAACTTGCAAATTTGATAAAAATGAATATCTAGTACAAGTGTACAACTAGTCTCGGAAAAGGATTTCTTGTAAAGATAGGTGAAAACTTAACAAAAACTTCTTCATTCTTTTACCTGTATATTCCATCCATGAATCAAGGAGGACCCAGTTAGAATTGTGGCAGCAGCTATCCTTTCATCATCAGATCCTTTGACTGCAATATCGAAGACTTTCTCGATCTCTGCTAAGCTTCCATGACATCCATGAGCTTAAATTCAGTTGCTTTACTCTTTTCAAAATCAATAAAAAAGAGCATCTGATATACCTGGCTTAAGGAAACAAAAAGGCTCAACTGAAGACCTGGCCACAATCTAGTAATACAGAATGGATTCTTATGGTTACTAACAGCAACCTAATGCATCTATGGAGCCACTGCTTACAAGTCAAAGTATTCTTAACATTCGGTGGAAGCAGAAGCCTTTATTGTTGCTATAAAATATTATATTTTCTTTGGTTTGTATTAATATGGTTCTCTAGGCTAATTATTTGCATTTGACAGACTACGTGCGATGTTGATTACTCACCTGGATTTGTCTACTAATCCATCGCACCCCCACCCAATTACGGTATTTTGATTATCGTGGTTCAACAATCTCATAGCTATATAACAGTGTCTCATCAATCGCCAAGTAATATAATCCCAGCGGACAATTGTGCTTGACATAAAACCCTCCACAATAAAGTTTTAGATCGAGACTAGTGAGTATGTTTGATAAGTGTTTATAAACACTTGCTAAAAGTCAAAAATATTTCGTGGGACTCACAAGTACTCCCCACTTATTCACCACTCATTTCTATCTGTTTATAAACACTAGTGTTTACAAACACTTGCCAAACATATGCTCTAACAAACAATAGAAAAAGTTCAGACGCCACTGCATGCATACCTTGAAGCAGGAGTTGAAGCTAAAGCATTGACCATGACTGGAGTAAGAGATGAACCCTTCATAAATGATGACCAACCAGTCACGTGAGTGGGACCATTGTGAGGCAGATGGTTGATGCGCCCATTTACATAACCAGGCCAGTAATAAGCCGATGTGTCCAATAGATTTCTGGCAATGCATGCCTCAACTATTAAATGATGCAGGTTACCAGCTGCCAAAACATAAACAGGTGAGGAACTAATCACATAACAAATGGGTTTGCTAATTAAAAATAGAACCCTTGAAACTTCAAATTTCCAGTTTCAAGGCATTAACCTCACTACAAGAAGAAATAATTTGATTTGTAATTCCAATTTTTATGTGTTTACACAGTGATATGTATAAAAAGTACTCTATAGATTTCTAGATACATCAACTCAAGTTTTTGGAAGAATCGGGCGTATATTAAAAATCTTTACATAGACAATGATTTATCAATCACCAAAACACATTTATGGTAGAGTTCCAAATAAATCATCTTATTAGCCCAACTTTTTTCTACATATTGGTGAATGAGGATCAAATATCATTCTGTTTTTATTTTTTATTTCTTTTGATAAAAATTGGGGAATATGTATAATTTTATAGTTGGAACAATATAGAGTTGGAGAGATACTTACAGCAATTAATTGGCATTTCGCCCATGCTGATGCACTCAAAGTATGCATTGTCCACATTGATGCCTGATACGAACATCATTGCTTTTGCAGCAGCCTGATTGGCTGCAGGGACAACGGATTGAGGTGGAGTTAGCAAGCTCTGATAATCACGTAGATTCTGTAGACTAAATATCAAATCCATGCGACGCTTCACGGGAACTTGATGCTTGCTGACCATACTGCATCCAATCTCATCAGTTGAGACACTTTCCTCTTCCTCAACAAGATCAGCAACTACAAGAGTTGTGACTGACAATAACATGCACATGCAAGTATCTAGGCGGGGCATAGGTCCCTCGATGGGATCCCTTTCCTGGAATTCAAATGTTATCAGTTATCAATAAACAATGACGGTCCTGTCTAAAACTAGATAGTAATAAGGAGAAGAATCTAAAATCTTGTTGGTCCTGTCTAATGTACTACCAAACATGCACTAAAGGTAGTATCAGAGCTTAGTTCTTACCCTCTGAACAAGGCGTAGAGCAGCCATCCAAAGTCCCAAAAAGACTTCATGCCAAGAGGTTGCATTAAATGCTTGAAGGGATTTGACTAAACCTACAAAATAAAAATCACAGATTCCATTCTGTAAGGCACACATGTATTTCTTTCTTCTATATTTTTCTTTAAAATTTATGGGGGTAAAAAATGACTGTACCAGTAATGATTTCAACTGCACTAGTTGCATTAACCTGTGAACCATCCATTGCATCTTCTAGAAGCAAATCAAGAGGAAGGGAAAGAGAAGAACGACTAGCCCCAAGACAAAGACCAGAAGAAGTACCCAAGGGCCTGCATTGTTCTACAGTATGGAACTCTTGCAGGGAACTTCCCTGGAAATGCTGAGACGGAATTTTGCAATTATCTGATATCAACTGTTGAAAAACCTCTACTATCATGACTTTTGAATTTCGTAAGGCCGATGAATTTGCTACAAGCAACTGTATTCGCTGGATAAAGCTTTCCCAGTGAGTGGACCTGGTGAATCTCAGAAAGATTTAAGAACAAGACTGATGAATCAAGTAAAATGAAAATTATATATAAAGCTAGAAGGAAATGTGAAGAATATGATTATGGACTTTCCCAAAATAAACGCAGATATAAATTTGATTTTGGTTTTACATTATTTATTCAAGTGTTTGAAAGTTATAATCAATATACAGTCACTTCCACTCCAGCACATATTGAAAACAAAAAGATATAAACTAAAAGAAAGTGCAAACTTTGAAAAAAAACTTCTAAAAAGGACTGAAGTTCTGACATGTTTTGGCGGGCCAAGTCAAGAATCCTGGAAGTCACTTTATTTTGGAGAAACTGCCCAATCAACTCAACGACCATGATGCTATTAAGAGTCAGCAATCTCTCTTTATGTTCAATCATCTTCTCATCATAATTAGGGATATCTACTTCCATTTCTTGAGGTTTGGTAGGCCATATAGAATTTTTCTCCAGTGTAAGATGCAGCAATCCATCGTCATCTAGTGATGCATCGACTAACTGCCAAATAATTGAAAAGACGAACTGGACCAAAAGAGCGCCAGCTTTATTGGCTCGCACACTAAAGATCTGATAGAAATGGAGGATAGCAGCTAAAGAATCCATGATCCTGCATAAAGGCAACATAATAACAAATAGACAGTCAAGTTTAGATCAAGTTCCACAGATACATCAAGAGTTAAAGAGGGAACATCAATTAGTTATCTCAGTCCATATTAATCTTAAGCAGAAATGATAATGGAGAACCAAAAAGGGGTCTAACCAATATGTTTGAAGTAGTCCAATCTATGGGAACAGTATAAGGTACAGAAAAACTAGAGTACGTGGACAGCAAAGAAGAAAACAGCAACAGAGCTTAAGAGAGAGATAGAGAGAGAACCTAAGCACATTAATGATAGAAATTAAAAACGTGTTGACAAAAACTAAGTACTCACTTCTCATTGGTAGGCAATTTAGTATATTCTTTAAGTGCAAAAGCATGCCGCTTAAGGAGTTCCATATAAAGCCTAAATGCTGCTGGACAAGAACGTCGATGTGGAATTACCCTGGAAAAAGTTAAGAAACGGTGAATGCAATTAAATACTGTGCAGCAAATATGGAATCAAGACAGAAAAGAAAAAAATGTTCTACAATGAAGACTTGCTACCACAGAATCGAGATTCACCATCCATTTCAAGTACTGTGGTAAACATTAAGTCGCAATGTGTGTGCAAACACAAAAACAGAATGCAAAAACATTGAATAATCAATAGTGACTTAGTACTAGAAGAAGTCATTCGGAAATTATCCATTCCTCTCAGTAAAGATCAGAAATAAATTCAGATCACGTAGACAGTGAAGGTATGAATTCAATCCCAGAAATAAGCAGTATTCATGTACAAACAATTTTCATGTGGGACCCACAAACTCAAATGGAAACTAAAGATGACATCAATAGACAGAAAGTTATTGCAAAACACTCGGAGACCATCATCGATCAATCACTGAAAAGTTGCTCAGATTCAATTAGAACTACTACTCTATTACAAATGCACAGGAAAACAGGTTATAAAACAGATATTTAAGAACAGGTGGAATTAGAGATTGAATTTTGAATTAACCCACATGATATAACTTGCTTCCCAAAGAAAAAGTAAAGGTCAAAAGGAAATGAACTGATGGAGAACAAGCAAAAAGATGGGAACTTCAAAACTATTAAAAACTCTTAGGGATCAGCTTCAAACCTCCCTTTCACATAGAAAAGAGGTCGATCTAGAGTCGAGGGGGTAAGTGCGCCAAGTGATTAGACTCTACGCAATCCAAAAATGCAAAATGAAGACGAACCAAAAAAACACGAAAAGAATATGAAAATGTGAGAAAAACAAAACAAAAGCAGAGAAGAGAAAGAGAAGAGGGACCTTATTGAGAGCAGGCCAAGAACAAGTTGAGGAGGCACAATCTTGAGTGCCAACGCTTTCTCCAAGAACTTCCATGAAATGGGCACATTGTTTTCCCAACAAATATGGTGTACCAAAAGGTTGGCTAGTTCAAGAGAAGGCAGAGACACCCCAGCAGAATTCAAGTTTGAAGAAACTTGGATTGCCCACAACAATGGGTCGCTGCCCTGTTCTTGGGCCACTTTGGTTATCTCCAAAACACTGTCCCATGGGCTGTAGTGCAACGCCTCCATTATTACTCTTATAGGGTCATCATCCTCTCTGGATACTGTGCTATAAGTTCCAACAAATGTTTGTGTGTTTTGGAAAGTTGGGATAGGGGATTCCTGTGAAGGCTGGTAATGGTTTGGAAATTGGAAGGAACAAAAGCTGTAGATTGATTTTGATCTTATCAAACTCAAATGAGTCTCAAGAGTTTAGATGAAATCAAGACAAACATTGGAGTGACGGACAGACATGTTATTATTTTATTTTGCTTAGGTGGACTATGTTTTGTTTAGGGTTTATTAAAATGTTTTCTGATACGAGAATATGCATCCGAGTAAAGCCATGCCATGTTTATTTAATTAAACCTTAAAAAGAAAAAGAAAAAAAATTATGTTTAGAACATGTTTGGGAAGTTGTATCTGACAAGACAATAAAATATTATGAATAAAATTTTAACTTCTTTTCATATATGAATTTGCATGAATTTGAGGGACTCGTAATCGATAGAGCAATCTATATGCATCAATTTAATCGATATACAAGCTATTGGGATAGTATTAACCTAAAAATATGATGGTATTGGTTTAGTAGCAGACTCTTCTCATCGAGTCTATTATAAAGTTTGTACTATACTTCATTAATCTAACAGCTTATCAATGTTTATAGAGAAGAATCGTATCTATTGACGAGCAACTGAAAAGATAAGTAGATGAGATGGTCAATGTACACTTAATTGAAGGATCACAATCTAACGCTTGTTAACCAATCGAATGTATTGCACACGATACGTCATACTAGTCTAATTCGGAATTTGCAAGAGGGATTTTATCTATTTTTCTCATGATGAAAGTCTTACAATATCTAAACCTCTTTATCAAGCTTGTATTTGTCACCTTTTAAAATAAATTTTTTTAATTTTAAATTTTTTTTTTATTTTTAATCACACATTCACATAATAAAATATAATACACGTAAATTCAATTTTTTTCTCTAATTTCTGACTACATATTCTTCGAAAAATTCACAATTTAAAATATCATTTTTTTTAACATAATGGCCATCAAACAGGGGCTGAAAAAGAAGAAATTAGGTAAAGCAAAATTAGTAATTGTCCAAATGAGGGCGAAAACTGAAAAGCTGTTATTCTTTTATCGGATGGGCATTATACGATGCACCAATTCCGTGGCCCACCAGCAAAATCCTGCATCCAGCAGCCAATTTTTCACTGGATAATGAGGAATCATATCATTAACAGTTAGTTACGGAAGTGACAGTGACAAATGGGAGTTAGACGCCGCTTAAACGAGTCTCTTTGTCACTTTTACGTGTTAAGTTGTGAAATTTAATTATTATTACTTCACGGAACAATTAGTAGAACTTTCTTCGCGACGAGGTCTCGTGGGTTGGGAGGGGATAGGAAGTTCGCCCTTTCGGTGGGCCCATGCCTAACTTCCTTATAAATTGGGAGTCATTATTGAACTTTTAATTACGTAACAAGAAAAAGGGAAAAGGTTAAAGAAAATAGGTGTGCGATTTTTTCTTATAATTTTTTTTTTTTTTTTTAACTTATTGAATTGCTTAGAGGTGGAAAGAGGAAGTAATCTGACATTGAAGCAAACATCTATAAATCTTGCGTGTCTTTATTTTTATTTTTATTTTTTTCTCATTGATTGCTCTCGATAAAATAAAATTAGTGTTTCTAATTCTCAACAATATACATGTCATTCAGTGTGTTGCTATGATTTCTATTTCTATGCAACGTATCGTAAGTTTTTGTTTGGTGGAGATTAAAATTACTTTTTTAGTGATTTTAATAAAAATAATGATAAATATGTGATTAAAAAATGATGAGTCCCGTGAAATATATAATTAAAATTAATTATTAACTTTAACTTATATTATTTTTTGTCGAGGGGGACCAAGTGTATGCGTGTCTTGTGAAGAAAGTGGTGTGGTAGAGATTTGAATTTTCAAGAGAGAGACGGTAACTAGTGGTTTTGGGTAGGTAAAGATGGTGACAGGGTGATTTCCCTATCAAAAGTTGGCCTTTTCGATGGATATATTATTAAAAAGTAACTATTTTTATCTCTAGCTAATGTCGATGAGGGCAAGTGTGGGCAGTTGTATGACACCTTTATTATTCTTCCTTAGCTTCTACATCATGATTTCTCGGTAGGTAAACCAAGGTGACTTGGTCTTGCCCATTAATATGTCTAGCAAATCAAATCATGACTCCAATTTTCACACACTTAAATCAACTTCCATGTATTGGTGTGCATTTTAATTGAAACCAAAACATGAAAATGAAATCTAGATCCAATTGGGTCCCTAATAATTCTTCGTTCATGAATCGGAATCGTGGATATCCAATTCTGAAATCGAGTTTGTCATTTTTTTTTTAAAGTTTTTTTCACTTTTTACAATTTATACACCCAATGACCTTACTCAATTGTAGCAAGTTTACTAGACTTGGACAAGTTTGCAATGGTCAAGTAGTTAGTACCATAATCGATCAAATTTATTAATTTAAATAATTGAATTATATCACTCGTTTGTAACCACTCTTGACCGTAGTTTTATGTGATGCCCGCCCGCAAATCCTTCTTGATGTGCTCGATGTTATTATGCTACATATTAGGTGTCATTTGGTGTTCAGTGAATTAAGAAAGTGTTAAAATATCCTAAATATTGGAAAAATGTTAGGTGTCATTTGGTTATCTTTTGTTTGTACTAAATATTGGAAAAATAATTTATATTCTCAGCTTATGATTCAAAAAATATTATGGATAAAATTGAACCCAAATCCAAACCGAAATCGACGGTTCAAGTTCAAATTCAATTCCAATAATTACGAGGACTCAGATGATTTCATTTACAAAATACACGAACTATAATAAATGATTTTGAGTATTAAAATACCCGGATCGACCCAACCCAATGTCCAAACTTACTTGTAAGTATTGAAAGATACATCATAATTGGATCCAAAATAATAAAGAGTTAAATTAATTTCTGTTTTTGCTCTGCTTTATTAAAACATTTTAATAAGATCTTATCAATTTAATGAATCTTGTTATCATCCAAAAATTCAACAAAATAATATGCGTGTAAGACTGTGTACATCAATTCAAATTAGCATATTGTTATCAAGAAAATTAGATGACATTATTTTGCACGTTTAGAAGAAATATAGCAATAATGGTCCCATGAAAATATCCAAGTTGGAAATGGTAGAATGGATAGGGTGGTTGGGAAAGTATATAGCTCGGATAAGATTTGATTTTTATCTTTATTTTGTGCTTATGATATATTTGGTACATCGTAATAAATTAAGGAGAAGTGAGTGGAATAGATAGGATTGGGGCGATAGGATTAGAGCATATGATCAAGATGGATTAGGGGGAGTTGTTTCAAGGGATAAGAATAATGTTATTTGTACGTAATTAGGTGAAAGCAACGTGCAATGCACGTTTGCTTAGTTCATATTTAATTTATTTGATTGAGATGAAATCTCTTATTAATAAAAATGT
>CAIGRF010051475.1:6509-20136 GCA_903798235.1 Fraxinus ornus
TGGTAAGATTATTGTTTCCTTTTATAATATTTAATTATGTCTTTTATGTCAATCTGGTTCAGTAAAGGAGGTAGTTCAAAAGAAGGAAGTAGTAATACTTCAAATTATTTTCAAAAAAATTATGAAGAAATTGATGATCAAAATATTGGATATTCATCTGTATCAAGTAATATTTTAAGTGATATAAATTCAAAGGAACTTCAAATGGAAAAAATATAACAAACTCTTCAAAATTGGACTATTCCAAAGGTAGAAAAAAGTTCTATCTATGAGATAGGAAAATTCAATTTTACTCAAAGTTTTGTTATCAAAACTCTGGAAAAGACTATTCCTATCAAAAATCAAATCGTTTCTTTAAATTTGCTTTCAAAAGAATCTATCATTGCTTATAGGAAGAAATTTAAATATATTCATATTGGTTTAGTTCAAATTGCTGTTAAGCCCTTGTTTAGATTGAGTCTTGACATTTCTGTTCTTATAATTTTAAGAGAAAAAAACTTATAAGGTTTGAGCATTCCTATCGTCCATGCTTGAGTCTAATCTTGAGAGTGGACCAGCATTTTTAAATTGTTATCCAAATTTTTCTATTAGCCTCCAAGACGGAGCTAATCTTCGAATTTAAACCAAGAATTTCGACGTTGATGATCGTTCAAAAGGTTTTGCTGTAATTTTTAGAGTTTATTACAAACTTTTGAACACTCAACTCAATATTTGTGCCCTCGAATCTTCTACAAGAAATGAAAGTCTCTTAGTTGAAGTTAATCCACTACATTCAAATGTTATGATACCCAAGAGAATACTTTGGAATCTTCAAGAGAGAGGTTTACATTGAGATTTTGAAAATGCTTAAAATCCTATACCAACTCCTATCAAAAGAAATTCTGAACAAATTATTCATTTCCCAAATGGAAGTGTTAGAGTTATTTTTGACAAACCATCTTCTTCAAATACTTTTCAAATAAGTTTTTCATCTAGAATAGATGATAGATCTCAATCTAATTTCGTTCAATTGGCTAGAAATTCAACTTCTTCTTTTAAGGGAGTTGACTTTGATCCAAACATTCCAAAAACTCATTTTTGTAACACAGATAAAGAAGATGAACCAGAACAACCTGGTTCACCAACTATGTCTGATATGTTACCACCTTCTGAAAGACTTGATCATCAATGTAATGTAATTTCTTCTTCTATTAATAGAAGAAATGAATTTAAAACTGATCAGACAAAAGAAGTTAAAAGTTTTAGAAAATTATTTCAAAAGAAAAAATTGAATAATTAATAAATTAATTTAAGTAAAAATAAAAAACTTAATAAGTTAATGAAATAAAAATTAGATTCTAAAATTAAATAATTCTAAAAATAAATGTTTCTGGACCGACTGTTTAGTCGGCCCAAACTGTTTACCCGACTAAAAACAGTCGGCCAACACCTCATTTTTCTGATTTTTCTCATCGGAAAACTCCATTTCTACTCAGTCATCTACCTAAATAATGAACAAAAAATGAGTGAATTGCCTATTTAGTCACTGAACTTTCAGCTATACACGCAAGGGGTCACTGAACTTTCAAAATAACGTAACTAGTCACAGAACTTTACAAATCGTCATTCCAGAAGTCACTGAGCAAACGACCGTTGATAAATTGGATGGAATTTCCACGTGGCAGCTGATGTGACGATACAACTCAATGAATTTAGCTACCTCCTCAAAATTGCTACACACGTGAAAATTTCAGCTTGTCAACACATTTAAAAAAAGTGGCAAAATTTAATAAACCCGTCTTTCTCTCCCAAATATTTTTGTAAATAAATAAATTTTTAAATTTCAATTTGTTTATGGAACGATAAAATAATATTCATTAATAAAAAATATAATAGGAATTTCCATAAATTTAAACTAAACATGAAAACATAACTACAAATTAAATAATTATTTTTGAACAAATAAAATTGAATAATAATTTAAAGAAAAAAATGAACTTAATATTTTATCTCTTTGATCCCTTTTGACAATTTGCATCACCATCCGTCACAATTCCAATTGGCTCGAACTAACCTTTAAAAATTTTGTAAGAATGAGTATTTAAAAATATAATCAGTAAGACACGTGCAGTTTTCAAACACAATTTATATTCAGTAATTTATACATGAATTGCCAATGGTTGCTTGGTCACCGAGATACTCCATAAGAGAAAAGTTGTATGAAGTGTTATTTTATTGCATATAATTGTGTATGAAAACTGCACGTATCTTACTAAGTATATTTTTAAATACTCACTCTTACAAAAATTTTAAAGGTTAGTTCGGGTAAATTGGAACTGTGACGGATGGTGATGCAGAGTGTCAAAATGGATCAAAGAGATAAAATATTAAGTTCATTTTTTCTTTAAATTATTATTCAGTTTTATTTGTTCAAAAATAATTATCTAATTTGTGGTTATATTTTCATGTTTATTTTAAATTTATGGAAATTCCTGTTATATTTTTTATTAAAGAATCTTAATTTATCGTTCCGCAAAGAAATTGAAATTTAAAAATTTATTTATTTACATAAAAGATTTGGGAGAGAGAGAGATAGGTTTATTAGATTTTGCCAATTTTTTTTTTAAAACGTGTTTGACAAGCTGGAATTTTCACGTGTGTAGCAATGTTGAGAAGATGGTTAAATTCATTGAGTTGTCTCGCCACGTCAGCTGCCACGTGGAAATTTCGCCCAATTTATCAACGGCCGTTTGCTTAGTGACTTCTGGGATGACGAATTGTAAAGTTCAGTGACTAGTTGCGTTATTTTGAAAGTTAATTGACCCCTTGCATGCATGGCTGAAAGTTGAGTGATTAAATATGCAATTCACTCCTATTGTGGGACTTCAAATTTTCATTAAACCCAACATCAACTTGAGGTAACNGTTAAATCTAAACTTTACCATTCAAGAAAATCAAAATCATAATCATAACAAAAACTAACCTTGTTAAGATCACTTCGTCGGTGAATGGTTGTGGTGGTTGGGTTGCCGACTGTGAAAGGGGTTGTGGTCGACTGGATCCCAACTGAGATTTGTTTTTTTCTTTTTCCTCCCTTTTTTCTGTCGACTGTGTGAGAAAATGAGAGTGTATATTTTGCTCTTAAATTCCCAATTTTTTTTTTTAACTGGTCAAAGCCAAAGTGGAAAAATGGCCAGGTCAACCAACCATTTCCTCTTATTTCCTCACATGACAACTATCCTCCAATGACTTCCCTACTTGTCTTCCTCCGTTTGATTCTACTTACGCCCCTTGCCCCTTGTAGCTCTCTTTTGGTTTTTTCATCCCGTGTCCCCATTCTTCGTTATCTCTTCCATACACATTACATAGTATTGACAAGAAAGAAGAGCGGGCTCTTGTATTCATCATGATTAATTATAACTAGGAAAATGCTTATTGTACATCACCATTTACATAATCATTTACGGATTGATGAGGTGTAAAAAAGAAAGTGAGATTTTTTAATGAAATTTTAACTCCAATCAAATCTTGTCTGTAAAATGTGATGTACGTGTAGCACAATCAATATAATTATCTGTAAAATTCGTCAAAGATAAAGAATAAGAAGCCCTCACCAACTAAATAACATATTAATTGTCATTGACATTACAACGCTAAAAATTAGGCATCAAGAAATGTTACTACTCACTCAGTCTTCAATTGTATATGAAATTGAAGAGAAGAAAATCAGATAAAAGTGGGACGAGGACGACGAGGGTTGGGAGTTTTCTTTCATTTCTATTTTCGTTTCAATTAGACGAGAATGATGCCTTTAAAATTTCAATGAAAATCAGGAAAGATTGATAATTTAGTTTTTATTAATTAAAATTCCAAATCCTGTATAAAATATTTATATTTATATGAACAACTTAGAAGAAATATGTCGTGCCATAAAAGTTGAAGATTAAAGACTCCGATCCTCTTTAAGATTTTAACGAAGAGCATAAGTATAATTTGAAGTTCCATGTTAAAAACAAAAATATTTCAAATCATAATAGAATAAATTCGACAATTACCAAATAAGATGAAGCTTCCATATTAAAAAACAAAAAAATTAACTAAAATACCTAAACTACCCTCCTTGCAGTCCTAGCATATAAGACCCACGTACCTACCAAATTGTACCCTGTGCAACCAAAGCTGTACCTTCACACCGCGTGTATGTCAGCGGGATAAAAACTCCTTTCTTTTCGTTTCTGAAGACTCTTTCTCTCTATATATATTCTTTGCGGCCATCGAAAGCCGCTCTCTCTCTCTAAAACGCACGAATATAAATAAACATATATTTGTGTGAATCTATGTGCCTTTTGATTGATAAATAATTCTCCATTGATTTTCGAGGCGTTTTTATTCTGAATTTGTTACCAGGTATGAACTTTTTTACAGTGTTTTTAATGAATTTGCATTACCGTGTATGTATGTGTCGACATTGGCGCTTTTCAGCTCTTAAATTAGGGTTTTGATTGTGCTTAGAATTAGGGTTTCTTATGCGGCGTTGCTTCTATGGTTATGTATGTCTGTGTATTTGCCTAATTTTTCTACCTGCATTAATATGCATACTCGAAAATCGAAATCCCATCAATTTATCGTCGCCATTTTAGATATTATACTAGTAAATCTTTGAATCTCTGGATTTTGATTGAGCTTCAAAGGAAGGTGGAATTTGATTGGTCTTATTGGAATGTCATTTTTTGTCTCAGTGAAATTAATTGATCTTAGGATTGACACTAGAAGTATTTTGCTTTCTTTTCCAACCTTATTTATATGACACATAAGTTATCTGTGTATGAACTTTGATAAATTATCTGTGTATCACACATTCGTCAGCTACTTTCTTCCTTTCTTATATTTTCTTTATTAGCTAGCTTTTATAACTATTCCAGTCTGCACTTTTTGCTTCGACATTTTGAAGCCCTGAGTCTTCGTGCCAGTATATTTTCGTTGTCCCAGAGTTTTTACCATTTTTGCTGTTCTACTGCTCTTCAGTTCCTTTTATTTATCCATGCTTCCTTTAGTAGGAAAGTATTTTATCATTTGGATGATTCCTGCTACCAAGGTTCCTCTTCTTCCGTGACAAATCCTGGTGAACGAGTTAATTATGTTTACTGAGGTATCGGAAGGCAAAGATATCAGTGATTGCAAGGAAGAAGCATCTGTCAATGATCTTAATCATGATGTTGGAAAGTTATCAGTGTCTTCGCAAATGCCTGAACCCTTATTTGTGAGAGCTGATAAGTCACCTAAGAGCTTGGTGACATCTGATCTTTCTGTTGTCAATCTTCTTCTTCCTTCTTTTGATTCTATCAGTTTTGCTGAGCATCATGAGCAACGGGATGATGTTGCAAAAGAAACCATTAGAGATAGTGGTTTTGAACAAATTTGCGGCACTGATCCATCTGAAACGAGAGTAGATGAAGGAAAGGAAACTATCAAATTTGAATCTTCTGACTCTGTTCACATTGCAGGGCCAACTATACAGAGGGATAATGAAGGTGAGGATGTGGTTAAAGATGACATTACTCTTGAAAACAATCATCCCTTAATTGTTTATGGATCTACTCAGAAGAGGAATGGGCACAAGACTAAATTAAATAAGAACGGCGATGCCCCAAAACGACCAAGAAAGGGCAGGAAAACAGCCAAAAAGAACTTACCATTGGATTTGAGTTCCATGAAAATTTCAAGAAGAAGAAGAAGTTTATTCTGCAAACGAGCTCGTTCCTCAGTTTGGGGATCTGTAGGGAATATATTACAAGATTCTGAAGGACAAGTTATGATCGACCCGAATTTAGGCAATCAGAAACGACAAAGAAAAGTAAGAGGTGGTCAAGGAAATGGGAAGACAGGTAGGAAACAGGCAGGTCGACTCTCTGAAAATTCAATGAGAAAAAGGTGCACCCCAACTGGCCACATCTCTTTAAAGGTTAGAATTGGCAAAGAATCGATCCAAACTTGCCCCATTGGTAATGACATTGAGACATTTCATGCGACAGGGAGAAGTATTCCTGAATTATTTAAGAAAATTGAAAATAAGCTGGAGGAAGAAGTGCCCAACAACCATCCTGAAACTAACTGCCAGGAGGAGGTTGATAATTTAGGGGCATCCATTGATAATAGGTGTTCGGATTCAGGAACTTCACCTGATTCAGAAGTTATAAACTCTGTTCCAGAACCTCCAATTTTTGGAAAAAATTTAGAAGACAATGTAGAAATGAATCTTTCTTCTGGGCTTCCAGTCGCTCAGGAGCCATTTAAGTCACAGAGCTCCGAGACATTGTTTCCTTGTATGAAGGGGAAAAAAATGTCTAAAAGCTCTAGAGCAAAGGAAGAGAGCAAACATATGTCTGGAATCTTGGATTCATCCAGCAAGAAAGGTAACGCTTCTAAAAGTAAGGGAAACAAGAGCAAGTCAGTTGGTAAGCGTAAGGTGAAGGGTGACACTAGCCGTGCCCTCTGTAGAGCAGAAAGGCACCTGGCAGAAGGTACTATTAAAGTTTCTATGTATAGATGTATGTATGAAAAATTGCTCTTCCCCTCTCTCATCTCGTAAAAGGGAAAAAGAACAAGTTTAAGAACATGTTTTTGCTTTGCTTAAAAGTTACTTCACCATAAAGTAAGGTCGGATTACTTTCTACAGTTACCTTACTTTCTAGGAAAGTGAGTTTTTATTTGTGAAAAAAGTAACTTTGAAAATCATATTTGGCATAATAAATAACTTAAAAATAAGTTTGCCTGGCCAATCATGCTTTAAATGAATCCCAAATTAATAGATATAAGACATCCTGCTCGGCCGGTTATCTAATCTAAATTTTAACTAATTTTATAGAAAATAAAGCGTTATCTCATCTTGGTGGGGCAAATGATCAATATGTTCCACCGAGAAATGCGTGGGGGCGTTGTGATGATTGCCATAAATGGAGGCGCATACCGGCTACACTTGCTGACCAAATTGGAGATCCAAAGTACAAATGGTAAGCAATCTTGTTTGTTGCATTAAGCTGTTCAATTATGCAATGAATATTAATGTGGTATAGGCAGCTTACCGTTGTACCCTTATGTCAACAGCTTAGTCAGAAACCTCTTTATAATTAGACATTAGTCAACAGATAGTTTATAATTACCTTTCATAGCTAACATATAAAAGGGCTCAATTGAGTACTGAGGCATAAGGCGCATCTTATCTTTTTGGTCCAGTTGGCTGACTCATCTTATAAATTTTTCTTTTTATTCTGTGTTTAAAGTATCGCTACCATTTTTGACAATTATATGTGTAGTGTTGTGTTGATAATAATATGCGACCATGTGATATTTAAGAAGACTCAAAATGGTTGGTATTCTGTTGGAGTTAGGTATACATATGGTCATATTTGGTGAATTTGTCGTCTTTGGTGAATTCAATTATGTAATATTATTTGTGGTAAGCATTTTCTCTTAATATTGGGTGTCACATTTCTTAAAGATATTTACTTCCCAAGATTTTGGGTTTGTAAGTGTGGGAGAAGTGTGAAATAGTCTGTCTTTGATATCAAAAAATGCTTTCAAAATTGTTCCAAATAATTTTTTCCTTCAGAAATTATTTGGGACTGGTTTAAGTTTCTACAGGCTGATTGTTAGAGACAAATGCTTTTATATATAAGATCCATTACCAGATTTAAAATAAATCGTGAAGATTTAGACGAAGTATTTGACCTCCTTCTGGTAGGTTTTCAAGAAGTGTGAATTATTGAAGATGCAATCGTAACATTATTGGAACATTTCATGCCCAGAACTTCTAAAATCATACACTTGCCCTCATTTAAAATAGATCATGAATATTTAGATGAATTACTGAACCTGCTCCTGGTAGTTTTTCAAGAAGGAATGATGGGATATGCAAGCAAAGTATTGTTGGAACGATTCATACACCAGAACTTTTAAAATCGTATACTCATCTAGCATTGATACTTAAATTATTATTTCATATCCTATCTCGGAACTTTTGGCTGTGCCCATGGATTTTCTCAACTGCTAGGTCTTTTAGGTAACACCAAGTTGCATATTTCCCTTATTTGATGGTTAATTATGAGGGAAGACTTGAGCACAAACTTAAACATTTGGTTTAAGTGAAATGATGAAAGCAGTATATCTCTATTGAGTTCAGAACATGAAAGTACTGCAATACTTCTGTATTAATTGTGAAGAGAAGTCCTGAATGTTGAGCCTTGGTGGGGTGTACTGGTTACAATTATTATTTCTAAGATGCGAGATTTTTTCTTGTGCTCTGCAGTTGGAAGGGTCTTTTTGTTCTTATATTTTATTCGTACTGAAGGACTTGCAAGGATAACGAGGATAAAGACTTTGCTGACTGCTCAATTCCGCAAGAGAAATCAAACGTGGAGATCAACGAAGAGCTGGAAATATCTGATGGTTCCTGTGAAGATGATTCACCTGGCGTCTTCTTGAATCCGAATCAGTCAACAGGTATTTGATCTTCACAATGATGTCGCAACAATAATGTTGCTCCATCCGTGTATTTTAAATTCATTGAGGTGTACTTCTTCCTGTGCTGGAACTTCGAGTTATCTTTATATTTTTGCAGCTCCTCAACAGTCTTCTTGGAAGCTTATCAAGTCAAACCTGTTTCTGCATCGAAGCCGTAAAAGCCAAACTATTGATGAGGTAAATGCTAATGCGTGTCCATTTTGTTATAATATCACAATTTGTGTTCAGTTTAAATTATACTGTCCCAGCATAGATTATATTGAAATTACTGACTTGATTGCAATGGAATTTTGCATAGAAATAAATTTAATTTTTATATGGTCTAATACATAACAATATGTAAGTATTGTCATTAATGATAGTCCAGTATGGGAGAAGATGGAGTTGTGGTACCAACATGCTTGCCACCATTGGCTGTGGAAAAATTCAGATATGAGCTAGAAAAGACTTGTGAACCACTCTGCAGAATGTATTTTTCATGTGAAGTTTGAATTATATATTCACCTGTGTAGAAATAAATAATCTTCTTAAGGAGTATGAGTTCAGTAATTTGGTTATGTTTATTGTGTTGTATTTTTTTCGTCACAGATCAATGTTAGTGTTTAACACTTGCCCTTGTTTCATGGGGATTAAAATAATATTTTTAGAAAATGTTGATAAAAATCGATGAAATATGTAATTGGAAAGTTGCGGAATCCAATAAATATGTTATTAAAATTGATTGTTGACTTTGATTTAGATTAAAATCTGAATTTTAATCGGTACCAGATAAGAGCTTAAACCTGATTTACCAAATATTATATAAAAGTTGNAATTTTGCATAGAAATAAATTTAATTTTTATATGGTCTAATACATAACAATATGTAAGTATTGTCATTAATGATAAAATATTTTTGCACACAACCTTTGAATGCTTATGTAAGTAAGGTATTAGTCACCTGGAGATGTTTCTTAATGGGTACGAAATTTCTGATTAAATAATTCATTCACAGAATAAACACGGAATTGATTCGATGCTTTTAATAATTTCAAGATTGTATAAGCTTGTAGTTCTCCACTTGGTAATTGACATGAAGTATGAGGGCAAGAAAATGGGTATTGGTTTGAGGTGACAGATGCAGTATATTATTTAGAACGTAGACATTGTTAACTAAGTTCTACTTGAAGTCTTTCTGCATAAAAAAGAAGTTCCTGTTTAGTATCATGATTTTGAGTATCATGATTTTGTGCATAAGATTGTCAATTCCTCTTCTTAAATCCTATATATTTATAATATTTGTTATGTTTTTGTATAAATTACTGAAAGAATAATAAAGAACTCCACTTTATATTCACTAATATTTTCCGCCTCCCATAAAGACTTTCTGGAACTGCTAGAGACATGCTGTTCTTTACGTTGATGGGAAGAAATTTCTCATTAAATCTCAAATTAAGCTCATTGTACAGGGATTATTACAGATACACAGGTAGCAGCACTGCATTGGCCGCCACAAAACTGTTTTTTGTTCACGGCCCAATAGAATGCGTGCCACATGTGTACCTGTAATGCTATGTGTACATTTCTTCTGTACATGTAGCGAAGTTCATGTCCAAAATTTTCCTACATCACACGATTCATTTCTTATTTTGCCTTTTTTGCCACAGTTCTATTATCTACTATTTATCTGTCATTTTTAATTTATACGAATTATGTTCTACATATCTGACAAACAACTGATGGGTGATACTTATTATTTTAGTTTTATTTTTTACACAAGGCCATTGATGCCACTGTTTAAATTGTAAATTATGACCTTCACTATAATAATTTATTTGATATCTATTGGGAACCATAGGCTTACTAGCACACAAAGATATAGATACCATGTTCAAAATATCTTGGGTTATTACAAGAGCAGTATGATGGAGATCTTTTTCATTACATGCTAGCCTTATTTGGTGGGCGACCAGCAGTTGTGTAGGCCATTATCTTGACAGTGTGTCAATGGTCTGCACAAAGCTTGTTGAACTGTTCTTTTTAACCTTTGCCAGAGCCTGTTAAAGAACAATTAATAGATACCAAATCAGCAGGATCATATGTTTATCATAAATTCTCCAGTGATGGACATGTGGAAAATGCAATAGTTTTGGGGTTTATGTGCAATTGAATTTGATTGCTGCCACTGCTGTGACTCTTAGTGATGCTACAAACCTGGAGCAGCATGATACATGAATGATATCATCTCATGCTCCATCTGGGTGCATGTGTCAGTCCGCTGCGTGGGTTTGTGTGAGAATGTGGATGTATCAGTTATTGACATTATGGATAACCTTGTGCACTTTAGCCTCACCTTCCAATTAATGAATTCCAACTAAAACTTTTGGTTTCTTGCCTTTTCTCATTTGTGCCTAACAGATAATGGTTTGCCATTGCAAACCTCCATCAGAAGGCAGAAGGGGTTGTGGAGCTAAATGTTTGAACCGGATGCTTAACATTGAGTGTGTTCAAGGGACTTGTCCATGTGGTGAACTTTGTTCAAATCAACAGGTGCATTAACATTTTAGCAAATACCGCATTCATATTTGTGTTTGCTTTTGTGTTTGTGTTTGAGTCCATTTCCATTCATTCTCTGGTTGCAGTTCCAGAAGCGCAAATATGCTAAATTAAAGTGGTTCAAGTGTGGAAAGAAGGGTTATGGCCTTCAGGCGCATGAGCATATCTCTGAAGGACAGTTTCTTATTGAATATGTTGGAGAGGTAATTTGTATTTCCATTCACTCGGTGCTTCGAATTTCACGTGTTGAAAAAAATCGCAATATGTTCTAGAACAAATGAGTGATAATGGATAATGTGAATCAAGTTGCCAATGTGGTGTGATCTTATATTTATGTTTCCATTTAGCCTATGTTTGGTCCCCCATTATTTTCAAAATACATTTTTCTCTCTTATTTTCAACCACACATTTTTTAATAAAATAATATGATACGCAATCCAATTTTTTTCCTTATTTTTTAACCACATATTCTCCATCAAAATATTATTTCAAAATGCATTTTGGGCAAAAAAAGGGGCTCAAAGCCTCAAACAGGCTCTTAATATGTTTGCAATGAAAGTAGGAAAATTCCGTGATGCCGTTCTGAAGATGCTAGTAAATAAATATTTTCTTTTCGTCCCTCATTGGTTGTCCACGGATTCCATTATCAAGAAGCGTATCCTGTGCTAGTTATGATTGTTTTAAAAGTTCCCAGGGCTTACACCTTGAGACACACCTCATGCAAAGCTGAACCTCAATATTTACTCTTTTAAGTGAAGGTTTAACTTACTGAGGTGCATGCTGGTGTGCATTCCTTAGTCTTCACTTTCTGAGCCTATTTTACTCGCTTTAACTTTTTAGGTTGTTTGTTTCTTGCTCAGAATGTTTTTCGGGTTTTTTGGACTGTTTAAATACTATCCATCTAAAACTAGAAACAATAGAATTGGATATTAGAGACATGTCCTATCCTCCTACAACTGAAGTGAGAACCCCCAAAATGCGCATACTAAACTGCTATTTTTCAGCTGCATGTAACTTCCCTCCTCTCTTTTATTTTTTTCCTGTTGTTGTGTATATGTTTTTGCGTTTTTCAATTCTCTCTTATTTTCTTTTCCTTTGAAGTCCTGAAAAATTCTTAAATATTTGGTCAGTCTTTTCATTTGTTTTAGACTTGTACTTCTATTTGTAGATTAATGGTTTTTTTACGTGGCTACTACTTTGTTAGTTTATTGTTATTCTTTAGTGGTATTTTAGAAGGAAATAGTTTGTTTTTGAAAAAATCTTGGCCTTGTCACTAGGGAATACTCTATTACTGGAAAAGCCCTTAATAGTTGTCTATAATTTTCTGCTGCATCTATGAGAGCATATTGAGTGTTGATATTTTAAATAAGTGTCAGTGCAGTTTGATCTTTAATGACGGTGAAATAAACGTGTATAAATGTACATGAGATCTTATGATTGTGGTGATCTTCACTTCTTGTATGCCAATGTTAGTTTGTGGATCTTGCAGGTGCTTGATGTGCATGCTTATGAAGCTCGGCAAAGAGAGTATGCTTTGAATGGCCATAAGCATTTTTACTTCATGACATTGAATGGCAGTGAGGTTTGGCCCTAATCACTTTCTCTTTGTAGTTTTAAGTGAACAGAAAATGTCTTTTAAGTGATCAAATGCTTTGAAATTTGGAGGTCAGCTTTGCATGATATTGTTGCCAAGTTCCTTGTAGTTATTGTTTTTTTCCCGTTTCAAGGCACTTCATGACTCGAGTTAACGCCATTGCTAACAGTTCTTGCATGCAAATTTTTTCATCTTCTGATCCACATTGTGTCGTTTTGCTATTGGGTTAGAATGATTCCTGACATGATAGATGATGGGATGCTGCAGTGGTACCTTTTTGAGTGGAAAAGCCTTCCTTTTTGTCCATCTGAACGGGATCTTTTGAAAAGGCTTTCTTCTTTTCGTAGAATGGTTCAGCAAAACCACATTGAGTACTCATATCTTCTCCGAATTGTGTGTTCTGCCTCCTCTTTCTTTTACTCTCGAGATGAGAGCATCCCATAGAATGAACCATAAAATTTTATTTGCTTCATTTATGGTAATTATATGTAACTTAAAAGCACACAACGTCAACATTTTCATTTCATTTTTTACTGGAATTTTCATGAATTTATGACCATTCCAGAATAATTTGGTAGTATATAACTTCATTTTGTTGATAGGAAACGCCTTTTCAGTTTTTATTTATATATTTATTGATTTTTGGTGGTGGGATTTTTAAGGTGCAAATTTTGGGGCCTCTGCTTTGTGTACTAGTTGCTATTTATACTGGTTATTGGGGCTTCAGTGGTGGTCAATTTCACAGTAGTTTCGTTCAATAAAAGGCAATGTTAATGTTTTGAGTTTGTGACCTATTTTGGCTTGGCACAATTTAAACTTGAATTTGATTCTAGATAAGGTAAGCCTGTCTGGGCTGAATTTGAAAGAGCTAATCTTTTTGGGGAAGCACATGATATATAGTATGATGAAACTTGATTTTATCTCTTTGCATTTTGTCAGATTGTTCCTAATTCATGCTTATCTGGAATTTTTTTTTTTTTTTGGGTTGGTTGGGTTGTA